>BSQZ01000082.1:220000-237500 GCA_033239005.1 Lamellibrachia satsuma | reverse complement strand
TGTCCAAATGCGCAGTGTGCGAATAGCTTACGTAACATCCGTAGTTGAGTGTGCGAATAGCTTATGTAACATCCGTAGTTGAGTGTGCGAATAGCTTATGTAACATCCGTAGTTGAGTGTGCGAATAGCTTATGTAGCATCCGTAGTTGAGCGTGCGAATAGCTTATGTAACATCCGTAGTTGAGTGTGCGAATAGCTTATGTAACATCCGTAGTTGAGTGTGCGAATAGCTTATGCAACATCCGTAGTTGAGTGTGCGAATAGCTTACGTAACATCCGTAGTTGAGCGTGCGAATAGCTTACGTAACATCCGTAGTTGAGCGTGCGAATAGCTTATGTAACATCCGTAGTTGAGTGTGCGAATAGCTTATGCAACATCCGTAGTTGAGTGTGCGAATAGCTTATGCAACATCCGTAGTTGAGTGTGCGAATAGCTTATGTAACATCCGTAGTTGAGTGTGCGAATAGCTTATGTAACATCCGTAGTTGAGTGTGCGAATAGCTTATGTAACATCCGTAGTTGATTTAATAAACAAAATGTCTATTTTTTCAAATCATCGAAAGAATTGACTTTAATGGATTAATCTGGTAAGGCTCAAAATAGTGGATATTCAAAATGGCAAACACTGCGCGGGTCAATGCCGATCATGGGCGTGATTTCCATCATCTCGCCGATTTCATGACAAAGTTACAACATTTCTTCAAGGGTTTTCAACGTTTCAATTTTCACTTCAATTAATGTTTAGCCAAACATTAAGTAATGCAATAGTTTGTCTGATGATTTCACAAAAAACTACACACGCAAGTTGCACAAACGAGCTAGCATGTTGTAGTGGATACTAGGTAAATTTGAGTCTTTGCTAAATGAATTTGGAATGAGACTTGCGAAAAATTCGATTTGAGGAGGGATATGTAATCGGCTATGTTTATGGCGATGCTTTAACATTTGCGTCAGGATGGGAAGAATGTTTATGGCGATGCTTTAACATTTGCGCCAGGATGGGAGGAATGTTTATGGCGATGCTTTAACATTTGCGTCATGATCGAAGGAATGTTTATGGAGATGCTTTAACATTTGCGTCAGGATGGGAGGACTGCTTATGGCGAGGCTTTAACATTTGCGTCAGGATGAGAGGAATGTTGATGGCGATGCTTTAACATTTGCATCAGGATGGGGAGGAATGTTTATGGTGATGCTTTAACATTTGCGTCAGGATGGGAGGAATGTTGATGGCGAAGCTTTTGCATTTGCGTCAGGATGGGGAGGAATGTTTATGGCGATGTTTTATTACGCCATATGCAAAACTGGGAAGGATGGGTATGTTTTCAGGGCGAACTACGTTGCAATGAATTAAAGTAAAGTTGACTCACGACGGGCGAGAGTGGTTACGCCATATGTCGAGCTCGGAAGGATTAGCATACTGTGCTACAATAAAACGTAATGTTGACTTACGGGCGAGAGTGGTGGCTGCTACTGCGGCCAACACGAGCAGAACAAGGAATAGTTTGTTCATGGCGCTGGAGTAACACTGAAACACAGTGAGGACAACAATGACGCATATGCTATATACAGTGAGGACAACAATGACGTATAGGCTATATACAGTGAGGACAACAATGACGTATAGGCTATATACAGTGAAGACAACAATGATGTATAGGCTATATACAGTGAGGACAACAATGACGTATAGGCTATATACAGTGAGGACAACAATGACGCATAGGCTATATACAGTGAGGACAACAATGACGCATAGGCTGTATACAGTGAGGACAACAATGACGCATATGCTATATACAGTGAGGACAACAATGACGTATAGGCTGTATACAGTGAGGACAACAATGACGTATAAGCTGTATACAGTGAGGACAACAATGACGTATAGGCTATATACAACTTCATGTCCTCGCGTATTTACTACTAATTAATTTATCAAACATCTCAAATACAATTCAGTGCTATACATATGAGGAAACATTAGTCTATTCCTATACGTAGACGTACATTATGCATCGTGTGAGCGAGAACTATACGAGAATACACGTACCTGAAACGTTGAAAATGGTATGTCTCCAGTGGATCAGTTTGATTCCAGTGGATAAGTTTGAGGATTTCAGGTTCTTTTATAAGCCTCGCGGTTTTTGGACCGCTGCAACTCAGTCGGTGGGGGAAGCCAGTGTCGACGAGCTTAACCGGTCATCGGTGTGCAAAGAGTGTCGGTTACGCTCAAAATAAGGAGAAGTTTCCAATGAAACGTACGATTAAGATGAAGGTCGAAATATGAGATACGTATTGCTAGTGGTCAACTGAAGTTGTTTGAGAAAAGTAACACCCCTATGATGAAAATTCAAACTTGAGATGGATAAAAAAAGTAAGTACTGGGCGTTAAATTTATGACTTTGGTGAGCACGCGAAAGAACGATTTGTTAAGACTTGGTTTTATTTGTAAAAACGACAACTGTCGTCATTGTAATACTAAAAACTGTCGTCATTGTAAGCCTAAAAACGAAGCCAGACGTAAATTGTGTGAGAACGTGTGACACTAATCAATAAGTGCACATCATGTTTTCTCCGTTAGCCCTCTAGCACACTTAACGGGAATATTACATGTATCACTGCCTGCTATGCAGTCACTAACCCAATATCGACATGCGTGGTATGGTGATTTCCTTACACCGGAAGTTCGAGGAAAGAAGACAAATTATCTGTGTGTGTGAGGGATTAAAGTGTTACACCAATAACATGATTATTTCACGTTTTGCATCACACATCAACAAAGGAAAAAACAACGAACATTGCGATCCATTTTGTTGTTGTTCTAACCAACATTGGTAATATTATTCCGTACTTATATCACAAGGAAGTACATTACTTCAACTTTATACAGATGAAAACGGCATGTTTATCAAAATGTCAGTTTTAGTGAAGCGTTGAAGGACATTTAATTATAGAGGAATATGAAGTTAATGTTGGTGGACAATTAGGCAGATGATCTGGCAGTTTTTGGACACTTACTTGCGTAGCTGTATGTACACTCCGAATGTGTTACATTTGCCATCAGGAATGAATAACCAATAAGAATAAGCTTTTATGTGTACCTCTTTGGATGAATAACCATTTTATGTAATGATGTAAAATGTCATGTTGTAAGCCTTGCCAATATATGCAGTAACAGCAACATGCTGGCACAGCAACAACTTTAAAATGTAAAACCAAATTAAATTTTTTTATACTTTTTTCTTTAGATATTGAGTCTTACACTTCTGTCTGAAGGCCGGGGAAGCGCCGTTTAAGTAACTTTTACTTTGGACACGTTTTTGATATCAATTTTACATGCCACCGAAACGTAAAGGGGCAGTGCTTCCGACATCAACGAGGGGCACCGTGAGAACAACGCAGTGCTGCTGCAATTCGTAGGACTATTAACCGATGAAAATCACCGTAACTAATACACACACACACACACACACACACACACACACACACACACACACACACACACACACACACACACACACACACACACACACACACACACACACACACACACACACACACACACACACACACACACACACACACACACACACACACACACACACACACACACACACACACACACACACACACACACACACACACACACACACACACACACACACACACACACACACACACACACACACACACACACACACACACACCACACACACACACACACACACACACACACACATACACACACACACACACACACACACACACACACACACACACACACACACACACACACACACACACACACACACACACACACACACACACACACACACACACACACACACACACACACACACACACACACACACACACACACACACACACACACACACACACACACACACACACACACACACACACACACACACACACACACACACACACACACACACACACACACACACACACACACACACACACACACACACACAGAGCGGCGTGATAGAGCGGCGTGGTAGAGACAGTGATAGTCCAAAAAAGCTCCAACGAGCTTATGCCACGGCCACGCTCAGTGGGCTTGACTGACGACTTCGGCAGAGAACGCTGCGCAGTATGGCGCGTTTTTTTGTTTTCTTTGGTTTCTTTCCCGATTTTCTCACAACGAATTTATTACTTATGACGCACGGACGGCGAGTGCTCGGAACACCGCCGAGATATCATATTATTTAAGTTGAATGTCACGACATGGGTGGAGCTTCGTCCCGCAACCTCAATTCGGAATGTAGATTCACATAATTGCTTCAGATTGGTGTCTACAGTACATGTGTTTTTTTGTCAACATCAACCCAAATAAAGAATTTGTATTTCAACTGACATAGTTTGCTTATATGTAATGTAGCCTGCTATGCCATTAAGGTTGGCATAGGTTATTTCGGTTTTATTCGAACAGATGCCGTCGTCGCCAATACTCACTGATACTGCAATAACTTAATTGCAGCAGTACACTCCACAGCAACGTCCGCTGTCGCCTGTATTGATACCAGCGTTGCTTCATTGTCATGTCATTGTCATTGTCATTGGCATGTCATTGTCATTGTCATTGTCATTGTCATTGTCATTGTCATGCTATAAAGCATCCTCCCCGTTCGTGTCTTCATTTGTTGTCTTTCGTGTATTTGTGTATTTGTGTGTGTGCGTGCGTGCGCGCGTGCGTGCGCGTGTGTGTGTGTGTTTGTGTGTGTGTGTGTGTGTGTGTGAGTGTGTGCGTGCGTGCGTGCGGGCGTGCGTGCGTGCGTGTGTGTGACGGTCTTTATCTGTAGCCCGTCACACCATGAACCGCAGGAAAATGGTCACGTCTAGTCTCCGAGCAGACTATGCTATATAATGATAAAATACGTCCACGACAACGACAACATGACAGAGCATGACCTCTATAGACCCTTGTAGGGAGTCAGATGAGGCATTGCTATCGTACACACTGTATGCTCGGCAGGGAAACTTACATTTAACCCCTTGTGTTGGGATATTTGATGTCCCTGGCATTGACACCAGATAGAAGGGACCAATGGGTATCATCCGAAAGACACAAAGTGGTTTGAACGATACTGCCCAAGCTTCTGGCAGCCGATGGACTCGAACTCCTGTCGTCTCGATTGAGAGTCCGATGCTATAAGTTCTTCCAACCACCAATAGTGTTCGCGCGTTAATTGCTGAGTGGCTTAATGTTTCCAAGATAAATTGAGTTGGTGTTGGATTGAACAGGTCTGCCATGGGTTAAGTGCAAAGCGCTTTGAAAGGTCCCAAGGACAGGATTCCGCGTCGAATGAGCTACATTAACCTTTAACATGACTACATTCCTGATTAATGACGTCTGAAAGTGGACATTATTTAATCACAGAGCCACATAAAAAATAATAAAAACTAGTTCTTGTAATGTATGTGTGCTTGAGTGTGTTTTGTAAAAGTGCCTCTTGACAAAAAAGACATAATTTTGAAGTGATATCAGATTGCACGTTTACGTGCACTTAACACCTGATGGAGCACTCTAACGTAATTCATGTAGTTCCATGCATTTAACACCCGATGGAGCACTCTAACGTAATTCATGTAGTTCCATGCATTTAAAACGAATTGTGTGAGTTTCATAAAACCGGACATCACACATGTTGGTTTCGTGACTATTTTATTTATTTATTTATTATTATTAACAAATGTATCCATTCACACAGTGGGAGTATCTAGGATCTTGCACCCACTCACCCTCCACCACCGCCTCCCCCTCCGCCTCCCCCTCCGCCTCCCCCTCCCCTTCCGCCTCCCCTCCCCCTCCCCCTCCCCTCCCCCTCCCTCTCCCCCTCCCCCATCGCAGCTACATGAAACACTGATCTATATGTAATTCGAAAACTTCGTATTTGCAATGTGTTTGGGGAAATACATCGATGTACCAAATTAAACAATTTCATGTAGTGTCGTACATCAACTTTTTGAAATCATCCCTAAGTGACTATGATGTCTTTAAGTCGATAATTCTATGCAAGTCGGAAGCAGAATGTGTCGTGCATTTATCAAAAACAATAGCGAACTACGAGGATTATTCCACTTAAGCCGCTTTGGGGCCCACAGTTCATAACACAGTGACATACACGTAGCCACTATTAACAGTTTTCCCGTCACTGGTAACAACATTCCACAGAAGCATAAGTAAAACACAAAATCCAGTTACGTAGACGAGTGTGCATAAAGTGACGCCACGGCTAAATATCATCTTTCTTACTTAAAACCTACAACTTGCTTAGCAGATGTGCACATGACATTTCCACCTGTTGGCACCCTAAACACAAATTAACATAATATTATAATTGTAAATGTCACGATCTTTGTATCACAGCTTGAGCTTGAGTAGTAGAATCCGCACAGTGGGCGGATGGACGGCGAAATGTTACGTCCAACGGCAAGAGCAAACAAAGCCAGCGAGCCGTGTTCTTTGACACAAGCTTGCCCTTTTTGTCAACACATCGTCGCGGGATTTATGGCTTCCACTTAACACGTCGGCCCAGACCGTGTTTTTAGTTCTTTCATAGATGTAAGGCCAAACAATGTCCGGTGCTTTGTCTACACACGACGTCTCAAACAGCAACAAGTGTTCCAATGAATCGTGCGTCAGTGGCGCCACATGGGGGTCGAACTGAATACCTTTTCACAATAATTGTTGTTAGCGAACTAAACATACCAATTGCAATCATGTAAAACGTGTGCGTCATCACCCGTTGTAGGGTGCATGGGGCAAAATGGCCCTTGGCGGTGAGACGGCCCCCCTCCAGCACGAACGCAAAATATAAAACTCTGAACGTCCCAAAATCTGGTGCAAAATTAAGCTAACATATGTCGGATAAGCTCAACAACACCAGACAGACGTAAATAAATCAGTGTTTTTTAACTTTTATATGCACTAGTATACGCTCTGACCTCATATTCCGGCAATAGTAAAATGGTGCAACTCACTATAAAACGATATGAATCGTGAACTTAATTGATGACATAATAATAGTATTAATCAGGTCAAACAATACAAAATGGGCAATATTATGTTGTGTTTTGTATAGATCGTGTTAAGGCACACTTAGTGCGTGTGGGGCAAGACGGTGACTATGCATATGGGACAATACGGTTCCTATATATTATCCCGCACTCACATGGTTATAGGGCCTAATGTATAAAATGTAATACACGTGACCAATTGTGTTTGATGCATTTAATATAATATGAACTTTGTAA
Organism: Lamellibrachia satsuma; assembly: GCA_033239005.1. Classification (NCBI taxonomy): domain Eukaryota; kingdom Metazoa; phylum Annelida; class Polychaeta; order Sabellida; family Siboglinidae; genus Lamellibrachia; species Lamellibrachia satsuma. Next base: position 230,218 of record BSQZ01000082.1, on the reverse strand, counting down.
AAGTTACGTTCTGCTAGCCTGTAGGCTGTAATTATGGTTGAATATTGCTAAGCCAATATTATATTATGTATGGAATGCAAGGTGTATATTAAATTTTAACTGCAATTTAAATTTAATAACTATAATTGCCTAATATATTGATATCATACCATTTGCATGTATACGTTTTATGTTTAGGCATTGGTTCGTTCATATAAGAGAAAACTAGGCCGAGGGCCGTCTTGCCCCAGGCAGAGGGTCGTCTTGCCCCAGGCAGAGGGCCGTCGTGCCCCAGGCAGAGGGTCGTCTTGCCCCCGGCAGAAGGCCGTCTTGCCCCAGACAGAGGGCCGTCTTGCCCCAGGCAGAGGGTCGTCTTGCCCCAGTCAGAGGGTCGTCTTGCCCAGGGCAGAGGGCCGTCTTGCCCCAGGCAGAGGGCCGTCTTGCCCCAGGCAGAAAGTCGTCTTGCCCAAGAGATGGGGTAAGATATGTTTTTGGTACTCTTGCTATTTTTCAAATGCAACTCATCTAGATTGTCAATTTATTGAACATAATTTTCCAATGTGTAACACACATATCTGTCTACAACAGCGTTTCTCAACCGTGGGTCCTCGGCCGACTGGGCGGCCGTAGAGAGCTGCCAGGCCCAGGGGGTCCGCGAGATAAACAAAAAATAAGTTTCTGACCTAGCTATGAAAACGACCACCTATAGCCTCCAAACTTCTCCTCGTGCATCTACTATACATATATACACCTCACGTTAACAAAACCATTAATTTACTGCCGTATAATGATCGAAAAATGAAAACTAAACTCAAAGCTCCACGATTACATACTCAATAGTTTCGCAATAGTTTCACAGTGAATCCGCTAGGTGATACTACAAGCAGCGCCTCTTGTGGATTCATAGTGGAGCTTTGCGGCGAACTTTTTGGTGCTGTGCTTCCTCAAATGGAGAAGAAAACGGACAACTTTATTACTCGTCCGTCCTCCTCAAAATTAATGCCAGTAAATACAAATCCACAGATTGATAAGTCAGATGATGAGTCAGACTCAGAGGCAACAGTGACTGTGAGTTAAAAGGCAGAATTGCTCGGATAATGCTAGCTAGGCAAAAAGTAGAAAATATGCAGACAGTTACCTTCACTATGACTTCGTAGTACGCCCCGCGAGCAGAGGCACTCCCCAACCACAATGTGTGTTTTGCTCTCAAGTGCTGTCCAACGAGTGTATGAAACCATCCAAGTTAATAAGACATCTTCATATGACACATGACCAGTCCAAGGATAAGCCCAGAGTATTTTTTTGAGCGTAAGGCGTACTCAAGCGGAGATGAAAAGCACTACCGCTGACGCTGTGGATAAGAAACTGGTTAAAATATCATACATTGTGGCTCAGAAAATTACTCAACAGAAGAAATCTCACACGATCAGGGAAACTTTGATCATGCCTTGGGTAACTGAGATTGTCAGGGAAATGTATGGAGAGTATAATGCCAAGGCACTGGCGAAATACCGATATCAAATGACTCTGCTAAACGCCGCATTTCATTTATGTCCGACGACATAACGGTACAGTGCCCAGCATGAACGAGTCGAGGCATTCAAAAGAAAACTAAAACTATGGAAAACTCGTACCTCATCAGGAACCACTGACATGTTTGAACATATGCATGCATTCATTCTGGGGAGAAACATGGATTTCAGGGTCATCAAACGTCAGGTAACACTGCACCTGTCAGGGTTGTTGGACACATTTCACAGTTGTTTCCATGAACTCACAGAGGAGCAAGCAGCTTCTTACCAGTGTATTTCAAACCCATTTACTGAGAACATTGAGGAACAACTTCCAGCCACTTCCCCATCCATACTCTTGGAAGAGCTCATTGACTTATCAGCTGATGGCACCATGAAAGCTCGTTTCAGTGAAGTGCAATTGGAAAAATTCTGGTCCCAGTGCGGTGCTGAGTTCCTGGTATGTCATGATGCAGCAATAAAGGTGTTGATACCATTCAGCACCACTTACCTGCGTGAGGCTGGCTTTTCAGCCATAGCAGCACTGAAAACTAAATACAGGGCCAGGTTGACCATTGAAAATGACATGCTTGTCTGTTTGTCAAAGATCTCCCCGCACATTGATTGTATTATTGGCAGGCACCAGCAGCAGTAATCACATTGACGGACTAGAGCTTGTAGTTAGGCTGCCATGAGAACAGTCCACAGTGATTGTATTCTGTATTAGTGTATTTATATTGAAATGTATGTTTTGAAATACCAACTTTGTGTCATGTTTAACAAGCAGTTTAACACGGTTGTCATTGAATAAGAAAACTTAAAAGCCTAACCATATTAAATTAAACTGAGATCAACCCAAGCTGACATATTGATATGTTGTGACATTTATTTCATTTCAATCTGTTTGTTTGATTAGTAATAGTTAACAAGCATTGTAATGGCATTAGCAACAGCAAACACGTTATCTTTTAATGTTTAAAAACACATACTTTTAAAAAGCAATAACTTTTGACATCATTGTAGCGAAAGGGCGGGGGTGCCATATTCGTATTTTATGTAAAGGGGTGCTTGGATTTTTTATTAGACAAGGGGGTCTTGGAGGCAAAAAGGTTGAGAACCGCTGGTCTACAAAATAGGCACATTAAAGACATGTTAACGTAGTTTAGTGGTGTACAATTTGAAAGTGTTCCGTAGGGGGCAGCCCTGCCGCAGGTTACCCTATATATGGTCTAACCATAAACCGAAAACTAGTATGATCCTTCCTACGAACATAACAAATATTTGACTCATATTAGCGACGGCCGGCATTGTTTGACCGGCACCAAAACATGAATCGTTGATCATACTACCAAGGTTCTTATTTGACCGGCACCAAAACATGAATCGTTGATCCTACTACCAAGGTTCTTATTTAACCGGCACCAAAACATGAATCGTTGATCGTACTACCAAGGTTCTTATTTGACTGGCACCAAAACATGAATCGTTGATCCTACTACCAAGGTTCTTATTTGACCCGCACCATAACATGAATCGTTGATCCTACTACCAAGGTTCTTATTTAACCGGCACCAAAACATGAATCGTTGATCGTACTACCAAGGTTCTTATTTGACTGGCACCAAAACATGAATCGTTGATCCTACTACCAAGGTTCTTATTTAACCGGCACCAAAACATGAATCGTTGATCGTACTACCAAGGTTCTTATTTGACTGGCACCAAAACATGAATCGTTGATCCTACTACCAAGGTTCTTATTTACTATTTAGTAATTTTAATAACTCGCAGTGGATGTGATGCATTACTGTGGTGTATGTGACAGCGGATGTCACGCATTACTTGCTACTGTGACAACGGATGTCACCCATTACGTGGTACTGTGACAGCAGATGTCACGTATTGCGTGCTACTGTGACAGCGGATGTCACGTATTACGTGCTACTGTGACAGCGGATGTCACGCGTTACATGCTACTGTGACAGCGGATGTCACGCATTACGTGTAACTGTGACAGCGGATGTCACGCATTACGTGTAACTGTGACAGCAGATGTCACGCATTACGTGCTACTGTCACGTTGACGTAAGCGAGATGATTATTTTATTGACAAGGTGTTCGTTGCTTCATTCCGAAGTTATAATACGGATAATCCATTTGGAGGCTGACGCAGAAATCTCGGGTTTCCGCCGTATATAAATATACATAATTTGATATTGTATTTTGCAACTCCGTCGACAATCCATGGGCATACTGCTACCAAGTCCCATACTACTTGTGGCAAGTAGATAACAAAGCCATTGGCTTATCACAAATCAAACAATGTTCACTAGTATGTGTTCCTGCCCTGTCAAAGCTCTCGTTACATTTGTCTTAGACATATTTACAATGTAGGCTTTGACGCAGTCAGTGGGTAATTTAGTAATTTTTGTCATGTAATTTTTTTCATTGTGGGAACGATTATTATTTTATACCCAAATAACACATTTTCATTAACTAGCGTTAGTAGCCAATTACGTGGTAGCTAGGTCATGTAATCTTTCAAAGTTGTTGTTGTTGTTTTTCCCTATTTTGTTAAGATATTTACCTTTCACTGTATATTTATGCTAAAAAATATCATAGATATGACAACTGTGCTCATTTTATTTAGGTGTATGCACCACTATGTGATCGCATGTATCTAAACAATGTGCGCAACAACTTAGTATATGTGATCGCATGTTTCTAAGCAATGTACGTGTAGTATATTTCCTGCGCGTGCGTCATGCGATCGTCATTAAAGTTGTAGCTTTGACATATTTCCTCACATCCAGTGTGATCGTGCATTTGTTACTGCCCTTTGAAATATAATCTTTTTTTTATCAAATTGCCACCACATGAAACAACACAGGGTGACACGAATAATAAACACAGGGTGACACGAATAATAAATACAGGGTGACACGAATAATAAACGACGTAAATTAGTCCATGGCTGTTCGACCGCGTGCAGCCATCAGTTGCATTCTGTGAAAGATCCTCAACCTATTAAATGACGATAACGTGTTACAACTTGAATGATAACAGTGTGTGTCGGTGTGGGTCGGATGCATGTTGAAATATCATTATGCTTTGGTGTAAAACGTGTGACGAGCTATCCTCTATAACCGCCCACTGTGTTTGATATCACCGTTTTACCCTATTATGTGTTTCGCTCTTTCGAGTGATAGCTTGTTTTCGTCAGGCGTTTAGGTCTGTTCATGCACACAACACGCGGCAGTCGTGTTTGAAAAGAGGCACCGTAGCACCCACTAGCATCAGTCCTAATTCTCGTGACACTGCCTTTCTCAGAGGCCTACATTGTTACGTTTGTACGAGTTAGTGTGTTTGTGTGAGTCTGGAAACGTACCGTTTATGGTTGTTTTGCGTCCTAATACTATACGAACATAAAAGTATATAGTATAATATGTTTGCAAATAGTATATTTGCAAAAGGTAAAGGCACATCCGTACATAGCGCGGTATCCAGTCTTTGAAACTGTTCAAAGCGTTCTCCACTTCATCCCTGGCAGACCTGTTCATTCCAAAGCCATCTCGACCTTTGTGGGAAGCATACAACAAAATGTAATTACTGCGCGAAGTATATTAGTTCGATATACTCATTTATACAGCTGAGTGAACTGTGGCATCGTAGGTTGGACGAAATTGCCTAATCTTCGAAACGGCAGCAAGAGGTTTTGAACCTGGATTTTCTTGATTGTGTGCCCGATGTTTTAAACGTTATTCCAGCGCGCCCTATGTGTATGTATGATTGAGTAAGTATCGACTGAGGGTAAGATACATAAATAACGACATGAATTATTCCAGCGACTGTTTGGCTGTGCGCTGCTGCGTGTTCCGTTAAGCGTGAAAGACCTTCAACCTATTAAATGGCAATAACGTGTTACAACTCGAAGTGCGCGTGGTTGTGGGTCGGCAACGTGTTAATATATCGTTATACTTTGGAGTAAAACGTATCACGAGCGCCCCATTAGTACTGCCTCCAGTTTTTGTTATCAACTGTTACCCTCTGTTTTTGATCTCTCGCGTGTTAACTTAATATCGTCTCGCGTTTTTGTCTTTTCATAAATAAAACTCTCTCTCTCTCGCTCTGTCAGATCTACATTATTCTCTCAGGCCTACATTCTCTCTCAACATACATACATACTTACATACATACATACATACGCCCATACATACGTACATACGCACACAAATATACATGCATGCTATCATACATGCATATATATATATATATATATATATATATATATATATATATATATATATATATATATATATATATATATATATATATATATATATATACACCTCGCAGAATACATGCATTATAAATATGCTCTTTCTCTCCCACATATACGTACATACGTACATACATACATACATACATACATACACCCACACATACATACATACATACATACATGCATACATACATACATACATACACACAAACAAACATACATTATAAATTATACTTATGCTCTCTCTCTCTCTCTCTCACGAACACACACACACACAAACACACACACACACACACACATATGTATATATATATATATATATATGTGTGTGTATATATATATATATATATATATATATATATATATATATATATATATATATATATATATATATATATATATATATATATGTAGTGCCTCGCCTCTATAAGTCGAGTAATCATTTACACATTGAAGTGCAATAATCTGGTACCTTAGCACTGTGACGTGTTCAATAAATCAATTTAAATAAAGGCCTGCATTGAACGGCGACGGCTCATCATTAACTGAACTACGTATAACAATTATTTACTGACATTGCGGACACTTTCATTCGAGTTCCCGCGATGCTTACCGTTGTGGCTGTCAATAATTCATCACACTCTGGCGACAGTGACATTGATGCTCAACGACAGCTGGCACGCTGGGTTTAATGGCGCTACACAGGTGTGTCACTGACCCTGGTCATTTCGGAGAAAAGAGTAGACATCTCTAAGAACCGATTTTTAGTCGGTGGTACTTGGTAGTGAGTCGACTTGATAGTGGGTCAATTTGGATATGGATCGACTTGGTAGTGAGTCGACTTGGTAGTGGTTCAACTTGGTACTGGGTCGACTTGGTAGCGGGTCGGTTTGGTAGTGGGTCGACTTGGTAATGGATCGACTCGGTAGTAAGTAGACTTGGTAGTGGGTCTGCTTGGTATTGGGTCGATTTGGTAGCATGTCGATTTGGTAGTGGGTCGGCTTGGTGGGGGGCGCAATGGAGGCGGGCCAAAGTAACAAGGACAGGTCTACAATTGACATTATTCTTTTGTTGTTGCAACTTTAATTGTGTCTTCTTGTACTACTTTCTATTACAGTAGTTATATCAATATCTTCATAACTATTCTACATTTAAACAAAATATAGTTGGTCTCCTCTTGATCTCTCATTATCTCTAGTAGGCTTACCACTGCTTATTAGCAGACATACTGCTGGCCTGTAGGCGCGCTATTGTCCAGCAGTTTTCACAGATGCATCAGCAACATTGGTCTTTCTCTTTGTTTGCCATATGTCGCGATCTAATCACTATGTGGCGCCACTGCTGCTGTGAGATCGCTGGGACGTGCCACCGAAAGTATTGGTGCACGAGAGAGGACATTTTATTTATGCATACTGTTTTGGTGTACAGAATAACAGTAACTTTGAGAGGCAACATCGTATCTACAAAACCGAAGCAACACGGTGCAGTGAACATCCGTCAACTAGGGCATGTTCCAGGAAGGCCACTATGTGAAGTAGTGAATGGACATAACGGGTCAATATTTTTTATGTGGAGGATATATGCTCCAAGCAAATGTAAAATGAGAACACGTCATACTTTCAAGGTGCGAATTTACGTGTGGGGGACGTGACGTCAGCCATTTTATGTTTTCCTAAATGATGACGTGTTTTACTTGTTGTAACTATGGTAATTCAGAATTAGTTCAGGTACGATTTACTCTCGGTTTGCAGTTAAAATGGTTATTTTAGATATTCACATAGTGCACCTCATGATGTTTTACAGATGTATTTAAAGTCAAATGAAGTGCATGAAGGAAAGTCATTGTTTCTCACGCGCATATCACATGTCTACCTGGTGCACGAGCAACACTGACAGTGATATCATACAAGCCAAAATGGCTATGCCAACGACAATGTCAACATGATTTTTATCACACAAAAACTATGTATCGTAACTGCCGAGTTTCACGTATCTGCATTTGCTACGCCCACCGACCAGGTCCCCGATACGTTCTGGGATGCCATGGTAAAGCTGATTTCGTCAGCAGGTCAATATCTGTTCGCCAGTTTGTCAAAATTAGTGGATTGTCTTATGCCTGTACCGACACTGAGCGGGCGATAATAAAGAAGACAGACATTGAGCGCCGCTCAGAGATGGCCAGTGAGACCACTGCTGCCCTTTTCTTGGTAAAGGTCAACGGCAGTTCAAACTCCCTGAGGTGTGAACGGTCGCCGGAAGTCTTAATGAAAGCAAAGGCTGTCACCATCGACTAGAACCGGCAAGAGTGCGTTAGTGAGTAAATGCCTGATTGGGTTACTCAGTGACTGAGTGGCTAACTGACTGACAATATACGGTATGCAACATAACGATTAATTTATCTATGTAAATAAATACTTTGTTTGTTTTGTATTTCTTTGTTGAGTGCTTTGCTTGCTTTGATGGATTGGTATGAAGGGGTGGGACGATCGGTGATGCATGTGCTAAGCGACCAGGTGCGAGACAGTCAGGCCTGCCCGTGTCTGGGTCGAATAGCTAATAGTTTAAATCATTTTGATTCTAACAAGTTGACACGTGTGAGACTCTTGAAAGTTTTTATTAGCATGTGGGTAATATATTGTTTGTAATAGCCATACTGTTCTCTTCAGAGGAGAACCACTCAGTTGAGTTTGTCAACAAAACACAACCAGAGACGAACCAGATGTTATTGTGTTACGAATGCAGTATATGTCATACAACTATGAATTACAACTGACTATGAAGGCAACGTGTAATATGTGTACATGTGTACATTTATATTCTGCATTTTGTTGTATCCAAAGTTGTCTGCATGTGGCAAACATGACATGTTTGGGGGTAATACGACCTGACCGTGCCATTTGTGTAGGCTGCAAAAAAACGCACATGTGGTCTTTTGATGATGTGAACAAGTTAGTGAATGAGTGGCAACTGACTGACTGGACAAGCATACTGTCTGACTGACTGACTGACTTACCCACCAACTGACTGACTTACTGACCGACTGATAGACTGACTTGAGTGACTGACTGATAGAATAGCTGACAGACTGACTGACACTGTGAAATCCAGTTACATGTATTATGTACGTTATGATGTACGTTATGATGTACGTTGTTATGTACGTTATGATGTAGGTGTAATATAATAAATAAGTTAGTGTTTGGTGGTGTGCATAAATGAGTGACTTGGTGTATGAGCGTGAATGATTGAGTGAATGAGTGAGAGCGTGAGTCAGAGAGAGGATGAGTGAGTGAGTGAGTGAGTGAGTAAGTGAGTGAGTGAGTGCGTGGGTGGGTGGGTGGGTGGGTGGGTGGGTGAGTGAGTGAGTGAGTGGGTGGGTGGGTGAGTGGATGGGTGTGTGAGTGAGTGAGTGCGTGGGTGGGTGATTGAGTAAGTAAGTGAGTGCGTGGGTGGGTGGGTGGTTGAGTGAGTGAATGTATGTAATAGTGTATTAATCGGTCAATGAGCCAATTATATTGCAAATCTGAACTAACAGGTGCATAACAGGTTGACCTTCGATGAAACGGCAAATCAAGTAGTACAAATAATGATTCCTACTATTTGTCTTTCCGCACTGGACACATGGTTATAATTAGAAGTGACCTCGTGAACACACTGGACACCTGAGACGGTACAGTCGGTGATTCGTTGTAACTGGACAGCCATTTCGACACCTAGCCGCGCTTTTGCTTACACCTGGTAGCAGTTGATGTCATGTGTTTATCATCGAGACAATTGACCTGACTGTTGTTGTGGTAACAGCGAATGGTGTGCTGCACTTAGATAGAACATACAGAAACACTTTAATGATAGCATTAATTCAATACACAATTTCTTCATTTTCATGTTACTAATGTTTAATGATGTGTAATGAACAATTTGAAAGCAAACGAATGCAGCCACTGAACGAAGTTATTCACCTTTCCAAGGTCGAAGTTATTCACCTTTCCAAGGTCGAAGTTATTCACCTTTCCAAGGTCGAAGTTATCCATCTTTACAAGGTCGCATTGCTTGGTCGCATCACTCTGCACGAATGCAATGTTAGAAACAATATTAAATAGTTGAGAGAGTAGTTTCAGTAAATGAGTTGTGCTTGTTTAGACACGTATACTGACAGCGGAACTATTCTAATGACATCGGTCATTCGTATGACACGCGTCGGTAATCAAGGACGTCCTTTGTCTCAATAATTGTCACATTAAGTTACACTTTAACGAGTTGACGCTAGGTGTAGTGTCCACATAAAACAACGTCTCGCCTTCCATCCGGCGACTGTTCGACACGAGTGTGTATACAACAGGTAAGCGTGTGTTTGTTTCGTACCCATGTAATTAGCTAAATTATTTCTATGTATATATACTCATTATTCCCTAGATATTCACCTGGTTAAGAAGTTACTGCACCGCA
>BSQZ01000082.1:192500-215000 GCA_033239005.1 Lamellibrachia satsuma | reverse complement strand
GATTTTAAACAGGTAACAATACATCATGTCTTGCAATGTTGTAGACGTTAAAACGCCATACGTCTGGCAAGTCTCATGCTTGGCGAAGTTAACGAGAAATGTAAACACACACGTTTTATAGGCTAATTTAATTATATGAGAATGCGTCCGTTACTCGTACCTTATCAGTTCGTAGACTTAGATAGAGTACGTCCTTTGACAGCAGGAGGTGCTATTCCATTGACAACATTAACAAAGGATTCGTATGTCAGTTGTAGGATGGGTTTATCAATTGATAGATTAAGATAGGCCCGTCAGTCGTTTTGAAGGTTTGTCAGTTTACATGATGGATACTTTGTGCAATCGTAGGATGGGTTACTGAGTGGAAGTGACCATGACAGAATATGTCCTTCAGTCCTAGGATGGGTTAATCAGTTGACGTGGCATTGGTAGAACACTCAATCGAGCGGCATCTGCTAAAACACGTAAATTGAACTTATCGACACTGCCACAAATTACATTTATATCCAGATTTAACACGTCTTTATTTCATTTGGTAGACTCCCAATGTTTATCAGGAAATTTCTCAGTTTCAATTGCATACAATTGTGTGTAGTATGTGTCTTGAAATTTAACGAGAAACACGATAACGCTCGTTTTTGTGTGAAACTATTGTACGTCTCTGAAGAGCAGAAATGTTATATGTATCAAGTCGCCCAACCTACCAATTGTTTGTACTCCGCCAGTCGTAAATTTGCTTAATGTATAATCAAGTTGTAGTAGTGGCGACACGGTGAGTGGCGCCACTGTTGTGGAATGTATCAGTTGAGGTGACACATATCGGCGGAGCGATATACGGTTAGACATGGACGCACATCAGCGACCCCGACTCACCGCGGCTGACTACGTCAGCGCGCAATAGCTACGCACTACGGGCTACGGGCTATGGGCTACGGGCGTAAAGCCGTAACATGAGATGAATGTATCTCGTTATCCAAACGGCGTCAACGCTATGCCCTGTCATATACCGGCACTAGGCGGCGCTTAGCACTGCCAGTGCAGCGCTACTTGACATCTACGTACTTAATACGCGAAAGAACTAGAAACTTCCTTGCTCAATCAATGATATTTTGCAGACGCGTTTCCTAATAGTAGTCATCGTTCCATCGTTCCAGGTATTCACTAACGAGCGGCAGGCGGGTAATATTTCAGTAATGCAACCTCTACATTAAGAATGTACTATAAGTTGTTGTAATAACGAAACGTTAGGTGTAGCTATCATTCATTATTGAATATAAGTTACATATTAAAAGTGTCATTGAATGTCATGATTTAAATAACTACACTTTTGGAAAGAGTTCCTCCTAATTAAAGGATGGCAACTTTGAGTAAACTATCTCATTAAAGGTGAAGCCGAGCTACACACTTTATGTCAAGTGTCTGCGGTCGTGTGAACAGTAACTAACACAGACTCGTAGTGGCGGCTGAGACACGTACGTACGTGACTACACCGGCGAGACGAGGTGACACACGTACTCACTTTCAACGGTCGAACTCTACACTAAGTCAAGTAATACAAATACGACTGTCGATGCGCACTGTTTCAGGTCATCTGTAGCTGTATATCACTTGACGCCTATGTAGCTATAATGTTTACTGCTCCTCACCCACGCGCTTATTTGTCTTTATAGCAATTAATCAGCCTAGTCTCGAGTTTCCTGTAGACTTCTCATAGATCACAACATTTAATATGTTAACGTCATCATCTCAATGTTACACATTTAATGTGACATGTTTACATGCCATGTCGTCATGACGTATGACGTAATTCGCCGTCGCTGGGCTTCCTTGCCCAACTCTGGTCTGTGAGGCCCGTCCTATGGATTTCGAAAAGGGGAGTTCACGCATACACAATCAGCCGGGGATTACTGGGATAATTTCGGGAAAATGTTACAGTTAAACAAAATTCTTTCAAAAAGGGGGTGTCGTTAACCCCCCCCGAACCCATGTGAGGACGGGCATGGATATGTATGCAACATTCCACGGGGTGGAAATACTGTTTACTTAATAAACACATTAACTTTCTTCAAATGTTAAATATAATATATAAATGTATTAAAAAAGGAATAGCATCGCGTACCTGTAGGTTATGGCAATATGTAAATGATTGTTTTCGTATGATGCAATGACCTTCGTGTGAATGTTCTCATCTCATACTTAAACTGATTCACAGCGTTTTCGTATGTCGCACTTACGTACAATTGCTCGCAACGCATTTCGGGTTTTCTTTGACTGTCCGTCGTTACCTATGCTTCGCCAAGTTTCGTACAATAGTATATTTCAAACCGCGGCTGACCCATGCATTACGATCACGAATCTCACTGAATTCACTTTTATCTGTCACAGCACCCAAGTGAGACCAGCTCTGACAGACCGTTACAAATTGTAATGATTTCCCGCTCAATGATTAGAATAGGCCCAGTTCAGCAGTTGGAGCGACGGACTTATCAATCAAGAGGACCGGAGTCGGAATCCACGTCCACCTTCTGCCACTTCGGTCCCTTCTACCCGGTGTCTAACCTAGGGGAAGTAAAAGATCCCACGCAGGGAAATGGGGAAAAACATGTCTTGGACACAGCCAACTGGTCTCATAAACTGCTGCCAAAAAACCTTGCTCTGATAAGCGCCTGGTCTGGGCGGATACCGGCGCTAGACAAGATCACATATTATTATAGAGGGAAGGGTTAGATAGCTCCTTGATTCCGTGAGTGTGCGTCACGTGACCTGTTTTTTGTTTCAGCGCCTCGTCGGATGCTCACGTGCGTGACGTTCGACAACGGCTGGGACGGAGTTCAGGGTCTCAACTGGCTCTGGGTGCTCAACTCCGGGGTCCAGGTGATGGAAGGCCGCAAAATGTGCCGCATCCACAAGAAATGCGGCTACTTCGACGGGCAGTCTAACCTGGAGATTCCGTTCTTCTCCAGCGGCTACGACAGCCACAAAGAGTTCGCTCTCAGTCTGTTCTACAAGCGTTTTAAGAGGGGACGCCGCTACCAAGGACTCATCAGCAACGACTGCTTCCAGTCATCGCCATTCGCAGAGGCCAACTCACTGTACGTGTCGACCCCAAACCGAGGGCACGTTAGCGCAGGGCTGAGGAGTCGCGTGGAAGCGGCTGGAATCGACGGGGCTCGCGTGAGTGGTATACATCTTCTTTCTCTTCTTCTTCCTGTTCTTCGCTTGCTCTTCTTCCCGTTCTTCTTCCTCTTCCTCTTGCTCTTCTTCATCTTCTTCATCTGCTTCTTGTTCTTCTGCATCCTCTTCCTATTGTTCTTCTTCCTCTACGCCTTTTTACAATCATCTTCTTCCTCTGCTTCATCTGCTTCTTTTTCGTCTTCTTCTTTTTATTTTTCTTTCGTCTACTTCTTCATATTCTTCATCTTATTTCTCTTCTTCGTCCTCTTCTTCTTGTTCCTCCTCATTTACTTCTTCTTTTTCTTCCTCTTCTCCTTTTTCATCTTCGTCTTCTTCTTCTGGTTATTTTTCCTCTTTTTCTTCCTCGTCTTCGTTATCTTTATTCTTCTTCTTCTTCTTCTTCGTCTTCTTCATCGCTTGCGGTTTTAATCAGCTGCACATCATTTGCTGTTCTTCCAAGCCAAGTGTTTAGACAATAATTGTATTTTATTATTTGACTTAACATATATTAACGGTTTTTTCAGTCTGACTATTTCTAAATATAATAATTATTATTATGTTATACGTTTTCAGCAATTGTCTTTGTTGTGTCCAAGAACTGTTTTGTATTCTTCCATGGGACCACAATTATGTTGTTGCTACTATATCCTCTATAACCTTATTTATCGTCTATGGTTCGCTCTCATACACATCACTGCAGACCACACTTAGCACATGAGGACACTTTTCTTGGTCTGCAATGAAACATATATACCCCCCTCTCTTCTATCGTATATTGTTTGCAGGAATATCTTTGCATAGTATTGTTTGCTACAGCACAGCAGCACTACACCCCGTAACAATTCCGCAAATAGCTACGACTATTGAGGGTGTAGTGTTTGAGCTGGGAGGTGGGAGGTTGGTCCTAATTATTTGTGGAAGGTGGGCGTTGGCGTCCAAAAAGATAGGAGGTGGGAGGTATGTTATCTAAAATGGTGCGAGATGAGAGGTTGGGCCCTAAAACAGGTGGCAGATGGGAGGTTCTCCCCTAAAATTGCAAGATGTAAGGAAGAGTCCCCATGTCACGTGTATGATACGTGCCGAGTGCTTGTTGTTTTGTTGACAACATATTTTAATCACCCCCCCCCCCGTGGATCAGCTCCGACAGTGCGGCCGAATGTGATAGCGTCAGACCGTATAGGCAACTGTGTGGTCGTACTACAAGTTCACATACGAAAATAGACTAACAAGAATGTTTCATATGACATTGATACACTACTATTTCGTTCGGTTTGTTGTGTCGATGCAGGCGCCAGGAGGAAAGTGGCACCACCTGGCGATGTCCTGGAACGGTACACTGTTGACTGTGTACAAGGACGGAAAGATGGTGTCGAGTCAGCCGTTTGAAGGTGCGTCTAGACACGCATACACGCATGCATTCATACATGCATGCACGCATACACGCATACACGCATACACGCATGCGCACATTCATACATGCATGCATGCATACATTTATACATTCACACATGCACAGAGTAAGGTGCGGCAAAACGCCCATGGTATCGAATACCTACCATTCCTATTACACTAGGGATATATCGTGTAAATCAAACACATTTTGGCGCGGACAATTCGTTGTTGTACTGCAGTGAATCACGTGATCACCAGTAGAGCCACAACATTCAGTATTCGTCAGGATAGCTGGCGGGGAGACCTGCATTCATGCATGTGCGTGCATGAATTCTTGCCTACATGTCTACATAGCTACCTGCATAGCTACACAACTACATGCCTACATACCTATATAACTATACCGCTACATACTTACATAACGACATAACAACATACCCACATGAGTAGTATGTAGGTGGTTTTCAATAAGCAATTGTGGCGGCAATTTTGGTCGATTTTTGGTGGTAGCTAAAAATAGATGGTAGCTAAAAATAGACATTGGTTAATTTAAATTTTCTAAAAATAGACATATTTTAATTTTTATTTTAAATTTTAATTTCAATGTTCTTTTAATTTTAATTTAAATTTAAATTTTTAATTTTAATTTTAATTTTAATTTCAATTTTAATTTTGGAATGTTGGGATGTTGTCATTAATTTTCTTACTTATGGAAATTCCGACTCGACTAGAAAACAAGGAATACAGCGACACGATTTACGGTAAGCATTCCTGCTGTCAATTAACTCACAACACGACGCAACTCAGCGCGAGCCAGCTGTTGTGAACCGTCAGACGGTGACATAACGTAACATTCCTGTGACCATTGAACTCATAAAATAAGAGCGAGGGTCATAAGGGCGAGTCTGTTGTTGTCGAAAACCTGATGATGCAGTGGTATTTTCATTTGAGAAAACGCGTATGTGCAACTTCGAACAGAGAGTTAGAAAACGTTACACAGGCGGTTAGAAATGTTTTCACCCGTCATTCACATCACCAACATGTTGCGATTGGATAATCTATCGACATGCGCGTTGTGAGTGGCTAATCTGTCGACGTGTGGGGTTGTCAGTCTGGTTTAGTCGGGGTCTTTAAATACCCGTGTATTGGAACTCGACTGCCTACGGACCATGGCTCAGAAAATGCTGCATATGAAGAGAGAGTTGGACCTGATGCAACTTCAACAGGTAAGATTATAATATTACCCATTAATATTTATATATTCAAGTCAGTAGAATACCCTTTTAAAATTCAAATTGGAAATTAGACAGTATGTTATGTTTTTAATATATTTAGTTAATTTATTATATGTGTAGAAAAACCAGTCGGAAATCACTACGCGAAATTTCACGTAAACGCATCATAATCGTGAATACGCGCTACTGTAACTGACATTGCCTGGCCCCTGGGTCCTGGATCTATTTGGTATTTTACTACGATGTTTTAGTTAGCATATTTACGTATAAGTGTACTTTTTGTGTTTTTGTAGAGTTCATTCTAAATTGCTGTATTTTAAAATGAAATGCGCATTATTTTGCGAACGCTTACAACCTTGGACTTGGTCAGTATTGACAGTAATTGTCAAGCTATTTATAAATCACGCGGTTCATAACTGCAGTGCCGGTGACAGTGCGCAAGAAAGTTGGATTGGAGTGTTTATGTAGATCAATTAGTGATTAGTTTAGTTTGATGCTGCTGTGGTTTATATCTGTATATATTACTCAACTGCACAACCTGTTGTCGAAGCGGATTTAATTGGAAATGTTAGACTACAGGACGAATTCCGTTCCGTGTTTACGATTTTCGAAAAATCCAAGATGGCTGCGTCCATGGTTGGGTTCGTGGTTGGGTCGAACAAAGTTGCTTGTTGTCTCTACGCTTTGACGTTGATGAACATGCAGAATATCGCAAGCGGAGACTCAGGCTCAATGAATTTGCGAGTGATTACTTTGGGACATGCCCAATCGGCAGTAGTGACGATGACTCTGACTTATTTGAGTCGAACGTGGACGACCGTGTGTCCGACTCACCTGTCACCTGTCACTTGAAAACACAGAGCCACACAACAACGGTACTTTCAGAGTTAATCACAACAAGAGATTGCTACCTCTTGGGTGTTGCTTATTAATATCAATGTTTTTTGTTTTTGCTAAAAAAAAATAACTACATTCACTGGATTGGATATAGTAATAACAATAGATAATTTATTAAACTATGGTGAAGTTTTCTTTTTTACATGAAGTAGGCCTATCATGTCCATGATTCTAGACTGTCTACTTTACAACTAATTTTTTTATTGTAAATGTAACCATCAGAATTTAATAATAGTTGTAGTGTACCGAAGCTAACACGCCTATCTACATTTGCTTCACTGAATTGGTTATACTAATAACAATGGATAAGTTGTTATACTGTGGCAGTGTTTTGTTTTGACATGAATTGTGATGATTTTCGACTCAACTTTACAAGTAATTTTTTCTCCTTAAATAGTTTTTGACGGGTGCCCTCTTTAAATTCTTGTAACTGATTCTAGTGGGAGCATTTGAATACACTAAACTGTTTGGGAATGAGAAAGGGTGTTACTTTCTGTGTTAAATTAAAAATACTTAAAATTGTTTTGGACAATGACTGGTTTTCCTTCGCCGCCACACATATTAGTCTAGAAAAAATCTTTGTGCACAACATAAAAAAAAAAAAAAAATAGGTCAATAACTTTTTATTAATGTAACATCACCATTCCTGAAAATGGGAACTATATTGACAATTTTAGCTGATCTGGAACATATCTATTGTCAAACAGTAAGGTAACACGCTCGATAAGTTTCTGTATTTCATCTATAGTTGTTGGTGTCAGAAACATGGAATTGTATAAAATCCATACAGATAGTCATCAGGAACCTTTGATACAATTGTTTTCTTTTTGCAATGCTTAAATTCGTAAAATACTCATTCAACTTATCAGCAATATTTTTTTGTGTGTGTAAATATATCTTCAATTAAGAACTCATCCTTCATGAAAGTGTTGGGGAAATGATCCGAAATGTCTGAATAAAATATTCTGTGCATTTGGTAATATTCACCAAATATATTGTCTATTGCTGTGAAAGTGGTTGGAGTGATTGTGACATTGTATCTATGTAGGCTATCATAGTTAAGCAAAATGATGTTAGAGTCACCATTAAACACTGTTTACAACTTTGAGTACTTGCAAAATGTTAGTATTTTGATTAGTGAAATCAGTAATATTTATGTTTAGTGACTGATAAATAACACCACTTATTAATTTATTTTTTACATTTCTTAGATCAAGTCTTCACTTCAATAAACATACATTCTAAATACGCAGTTATAATATTAAGTTTTGGTATTTCAAAATAGTAATAGATACTCATCATCCATTCTTTGAGGGCCTTGAAAGATGAATACTTCTGAAGTCGGTCAACTCATCAATATATTTTTCCATTGATAAGTAATTATTCAATTTACTAAGAGTTTTTGACAGACTTCAAGTATTTAAAGGAGGCAAACCCACAAGTATAATCATTATTAGATTTCATTAATATCAGCGCCAAGGTAGTATTGTGTAAATGAACAGTTTCCTGCTATAAAAATGTTATAATCTGTATCCAAATTCCTAGTAGCATGACTTTAAAAATCAACAACTTTACCTGCAGGTGTTCAGGTTCAGTAAATGTATACTTAACTATAATAATAGCACACGTTGCTATTCTGTACCTTGTTTATTAAGCAATACAAATTGTGTGTACGCCTTATTGTGTTTGTTCATTATACATTTAAACAAATACAATGTATAATAATTAAACACAATGTATAATCTTTCATTCTGTTTGGTCCTTTCGATTGAGACATAATATTATAGTGACCTTGTTAGTTACATTATTACTCACCAGGAAGATTATAGTATACGTAACTAAATACGATACCTTAACATTAAAAACAACATACAGTCTAATTTCCAATAGTGACTTCGTTACATATACCTCGTTAGTTATTAGTCACCAGGAAGATAACCTATTATAGTATACCTAATTAATACGATACCTTAACATATTAAAAACAACATACTGTCTAATTTCCAATAGTGATCTCATTACATATAGTGACCTCGTTAGTTTCATTATTGCAGTGGCACCTCTAGTGTGTAAACGCTACCGTCGACACTTACATTGTATTCCTTGCGAATTAACGCGTTTTTCCTACCAAATATTGCTCATAAACACACCACCACCACACCACCTCGCACAACATATAGGTGTATTTAGGATGGTGTATTTTCAGTTGTAGACGCTGACACCATGCGAGTACACGTCTGCCGCCACTGCGGTGAGACGTTCGAAGATTATGCGCTTCTACGACGTCACGTGGAGAGTCACGGAACGTCATCTGTTGATCAACCCTCAAACTCGACGGCATCGTCATCTAGTGATCGCACCAAGACACACGCTTGCGAGACATGCGG
This sequence comes from Lamellibrachia satsuma, assembly GCA_033239005.1. NCBI lineage: Eukaryota > Metazoa > Annelida > Polychaeta > Sabellida > Siboglinidae > Lamellibrachia > Lamellibrachia satsuma. Next base: position 205,915 of record BSQZ01000082.1, on the reverse strand, counting down.
TCGATCGTTCGGGAGACGAGACAGTCTGCTGCGACACGCGAGAACTGCATGCAATAAAGAAAAGAAGACATACACATGCGAAAGATGCGGGCGTTCTTTCAGTTCACGCGCTCACCTGAACAGACACGCGTGCAATAAACAAAAGAAGACCTACACATGCGAGAGATGCGGGCGTTCTTATGGTGACCGTTATGATCTGAACAGACACGCTCGAACCGCGTGTGGTGACGACGTCGAACCACCTTTACCGAAGCGGTCGAGATGGGAAAGTACTATTACCCTCCCCCATTCGTCGAAGATCCCATCGAACCACCCGATCGACTTCCCTTCCCAGACGCTCTGTCGGCGGACTTGTTAGACGTCGTTCGGGAGCACTGGTCTACCATTAGAACACGCATAGCGAGAGGACCTGTTCAGACCAGGTTCAATTACAGATTGACCACTCTAGACACGACCGCTCTAGAGGAGCCTTTGAATAGAATGTTCCAGGAGCAGACCACTGCATTCAAAATTAATCTCAGTTACGGGTTCATTCTGAGGAACAAGGACACGGGACGATACAGGTATTATCACGCGTCTTGTAACTGTTGCGGACGATACCTGGACGAACCCAGTCTCATCACAAACCGCAGTGACTTTGACGAGTTTCTGGAACGAATTCGAGAAACCGACGTCTTGCAGTGGGCCATCGCTCAAAGACCGGATTCGGCATGGGTGTGCGAACTCGTGACAAATGCCACCTTCTTCGTCAATCGTATCATCGATCATCCCATTGGTTGTGTGGGCTTGACCCTTCCCGCTTATGTGAAGAACAACAAAGCTGTCATCGGTCTGGAAAGGGAACCCAACCATTCCAAAAGGTACACCGACAACCTGTGTCTCTTCCGCTGTCTGGCCCTGCATCGAGGAGGTGACAGATATCGGTTGGAACCGGCAGTGAAGACGTTGTACGAGATGTACGATCGCGATGAAGGGGTACCCATGCAAGACTTTACAGGGGTCACACTCGATGACCTCTATCGCGTAGAAACCATGTTCAAATTGAACGTGTGCGTGTACAAGCTTGTCAAGTCGGACAAAGATGGAAAGACGACTGCCGAACTCGTCAGACGATCGTTGTGTCACTATGACAACACGTTGAACGTCAACTTGCACGAGACACACTTTTCCTATATCCAAGACGAGCGCATGTACTGTCACTCGTATCGGTGTCGAAAGTGTGGCGACTGTCTATGGAAAGATGCATATACACTGCACAAACACGAACGTACGTGTGCGGGTGGCGTACGACGAGTTTATCCGGGAGGTGTCTACCACTCCACCCCATCGATATTCGAACGTCTGGACGATGAGAACATTCGAGTCTCCGAATCGTTGCGCTATTATCCGTACCGCGCCACTTTTGACTTCGAGTGTTATTTCGATACCGCGCAACTTCCGTCGGACAGTGACAAGGTCCACTGGGTAGCACGTCACGTCCCGTTGAGCGTCAGCGTGGCGTCGAACGTGCCCGGACACGAAGAAGTGCAATGTCTCGTCACAGATGGAAATCCTGACAAGTTGGTGGCCGACATGATGAACATCCTACGAGCAATGAGCGATGCAGCGTACAAAGATCTAAAAGATTCTTATGAGGATGTGTTGGAACAACTCACGGAAGCACAGACGGACTGGGACGAACGGGAGCAAGCCGCACGATCACCTGAGGCAGATGACGCCAACGATAAGGAGTCGCGACCACCCACCAATCCGTACAAAACGCTGATGGGACAACTATACGGGTGGCTTCATCAATTACCCGTGATCGGGTTCAATTCGGGGAAGTACGATCTCAACGCCATAAAAAAGTTTCTGATTCCCCACTTCATCACCGAAACAACGGAAGAATGCGCAGAAGGTTTTGGTCCGAGGGAAAAATCGGAAGAAAGTACCGACTCAAAACAAGAAGATCAAGAAGGTATCGCATCCTTTTTCGTCATCAAACGAAACAACACGTTCATGTGCCTGTCGACGGATCAGCTGAAATTCCTGGACATGACCAATTACATTGCCCCGGGTTTCAGCTACGACAAGTATCTGAAAGCGTACGGATGCGAGGTCACGAAAGGTAATTTCCCGTACGAGTACATGGACTGTTTGGAGAAGCTCGACGACACAATGCTTCCACCGAAAGAAGCCTTCTACAGTCGACTTAAGAACGAAGGTATTTCCGACGAGGATTACGCTAGTTGCGAGAAGGCGTGGCGCGATAATGACATGACGACTTTACGAGACTTTCTCGTTTGGTACAACAACAGAGACGTAGTGCCTTTTTTGCAAGCCATTCACAGGCAGTTCGCCTTCTATGAGCAACGTGGCATCGACATGTTCAAGCAAGGGATCAGCGTACCCGGACTGACCTTGCTCTACCTGTTCAACGACCTACCGGAGAAGACATACTTTACGATCTTCAACGAGAAGAATAAAGATCTTCATCAACTCGTGAAAGACGGTATTGTGGGTGGTCCATCTATAGTCTTTCAAAGATACCACGAGAAAGGGGTCACCAAGATACGTCAGACCGAGTACGGGGAGACCGCTCGAATGTGTGGATCGATCGTCGGTTACGATGCCAACGCTCTATACCTGTGGTCTCTGATGCAAGACATGCCGACGGGATGGTACAAGCGTCGACGCGAAGAGAACGAGTTCCGACCCGAATCGGCGCAGCTGCACGGGCAGATGGCCGCGGAATGGTTGACGTGGGAGTCCGAACGGACGGGACACTCTATCCGGCATCAGGTCAACGGTCGGGAGAAGAGGATAGGTAAACTTCCGGTGGACGGATGGTGCAGCACAACGAAGACGGCGTATCAGTACCAAGGATGTTACTTTCATGGCTGCCCGTGCTTGGCTCTAGAAACGAACGCCGTTAATGGGAAACCAATGACCCAACTTCTCACCGAGACCCGAAAGAACACTGCATACTTACGTCACTTCGTCAAGGTTGTCGAGTTGTGGGAATGTCAGTGGAAAAACATCAGAAAAGATGCGGCCGTGAAAAGATGTCTAGACGCAGCGTTTCCTCGTCGACGACACACGAAATGGAAGATGACGCAACAGCAGATCTTGACCGATGTGCGCACCGGTACTCTGTTCGGTATGATTGAGTGCGACGTTCGCGTACCGGAAGAATTGCGCGCGCACTTCGCCGAGATGCAGCCCGTGTTCAAGAACGTCAACATGACCCGCGACGATCTCGGACCATTCATGCGTCGATACGCCGAAGATCACGATATCATGACGCGTCCGAGGCGCATGCTCGTTGGTAGTTTCCGCGGCGATAAGATGCTGTTCGCCACGCCGCTCCTGAGGTGGTACCTGGACCACGGACTCGAGGTGACGCGCGTTTATCAGGTCATCGAGTACGAACCCAACCCGTGCTTCCGTCGATTCGGTGACGCGGTATCTACGGCCCGACGCGAGGGAGACGTCCACCCCCACAAGGCCATCATCGCGGACACCATGAAACTCCTGGGGAATTCGGGGTACGGGAAGACCATCACCAACGTAGACCGACATCGCGACGTGAAATACTGCACGGAGGTTGAAGCGTCGCGCATGATCAACGATCGTCGATTCCGTCAACTCGATGTCGTCGTCGACAACGCGTATGAGATCGAGATGAGCAAGAGAACAGTGACGTATGCCTTGCCTATACACGTGGGATTTTTCGTTCTACAGTATGCCAAAATGCGCATGCTGCAGTTCTACTACGACTTTATCGACAGGTACCTGGAACGACCTTTGTTCCAGTACTGCGAGACAGATACGGATAGCGCCTATTTGGCCTTGGCCGGTGAGTCCGTCGACGATATCGTAACTCCGGAACTTCGAGAGCATTACTTCCGACACCGATCCCAATGGCTCCCATCCGAATGTTGCGTCGACCACGAATCCGAGTACGTGCGCTGTCGACTCGCCGGTCATCCTTGGGTCGGCTCTGCATCATGCTGTGTTGCGCGCAAAGAATATGACAAGAGGACACCCGGTCTGTTCAAGGTGGAGTGGTCTGGCGACGGGTTCGTGGGGTTGTGCAGCAAAACATACTATTGCTTCGGACCCACCGACAAGTATAGCACGAAAGGTCTGAGCAAACGTCACAACGAGATCGACAAAGACGCGTTCCTCGAGGTACTCACCAATAGAAGGAGCGGTAGCGGAAAGAATCGCGGGTTCCGAGTGAACCACTCGTCCGTGTTGACGTATGTGCAGGAACGAGCCGCCCTCACCTACTTCTATGCAAAACGCGTGGTGCTCGAAGACGGGGTGAGCACGGGTCCGGTGAACGTGTAGAAAAGATGACGCGCTACGGAAGACATTCATAAGTGACCATGGACGCGCGATGGAAGCATCCATTCACGTGCGTCATCGCCGGACCGACGGGGTGTGGTAAGAGCACCTTCGTGACGCGTCTGCTACTTCACGCATCAATGACGATGAACCCTCCTCCCGAGAAAATGACGTGGTGTTACGGAGAATGGCAATCGGCTTACGCGTCGATGAGCATGCCCAACTTGCAGTTCGAGGAAGGCTTACCGAATGCGTCATTGTTCGATCCCAAGACGAGGAACCTCGTCGTCATAGATGATCTGATGGCTGAAACGGACGGTCGGGTCACGACCTTGTTCACCAAAAAGAGTCATCACAGTAACACATCCGTCCTCTATCTCGTGCAGAACCTGTTTCCTAAAAACAAGGAAAGTCGCACCATCAGCCTGAACGCTCAATACATGGTGGTGTTCAAGAATCCCCGTGACACGTCGCAGATAACGCACTTGGCACGACAAATGTATCCGGGTCGTGTCAAATTCGTGCAAGAAGCTTTCAAAGATGCAACGGCGGTACCATATGGCTACCTGTTGATCGATCTGAAACAGGACACGCCCGAAGATCTACGCTTACGTACGACCATTTTTCCGGACGACCCCGTCCAGTACGTCTACTTACCGAAGGTATAAAAACGCTGAGCGCTGGTTCGAGTCTTCATTCGCACGATGTCCGAACTGGTGAAAAGACACATCCTGTGTATACAGGCGCTGAATAGATACAAACACAACAAATTGAGAAGAGCCATCCTCGCCAACGCTGACGCCGATCTCATTTGCGCTCTGGCCGAGTGTGCCTACAACATCTTGAAAGGGAACGTTCCGTTGACTCCGACACATAGAAGGCGGTTGAAAAAATACAGGAAAGAACTGCGCGAGTTGGCTAAGAGACGGTTGCCCATCTCGAGGAGGAGACACATCCTACAAGAACAGACCGGTGGTTTCCTATCGGCTTTACTAGCTCCGTTGGCAGGTTCGGTGATTCTTCCCTTGCTCAGACAGGTGCTCGCGTAGATGGAGCACGCGCGAAAAATGGCCTTGGTGGATCCACGATTGTTGGAGACCCTTCGATCACCACCACCGCCTACAGACACGGTTGGTAAGGTCATGCAAGGACTCGACGCTGAGATGACCTCCATTCTCGATCAAAAAGACCTAAACGATGGGGACAAAGTGAAACTGTACAATCAGGTGTTACAGCGATACAACCACTTGTCCGATCGACGCGACAAACAGCCGACACGAGTGGTTGTAGTGAACGATGATGCAACGACAGAAACAGCGACACCGGAAAAGCCGGCAGTAGCACCAGCAACAGCAGCTCCCTCTGCCGTAGAGGCCGACATCGTGGACAGCGTTCCAAAGACCATGAAGGTTAAGGTCAAGAAGTTGATAGATCGTCTCAAAACCCAGCTCTCGTGGACCGATCGAGGCGAATTGTTACACGACGGTACGCCGGTGCCTGGAAGTAACATGGTGGATCTCGTGAACGATGTATTGCGAAAAAGAAGAAAGAGCGATCCTGTAGGATGGCAAGCTTTCGCGCAGCAGCTCAAACGTATCAACCTACCCATGGAATTGATCGGTAACGTCGAACGGAGACGCTACATACGACAGGCGGCAACGGCAACACCGGTGGCGGTGACACCCAGAAATCGTCCGTTACCGCGTTGGACCCCTACAGTCGTTGGCAAGTGGAACAGTCCAAAAGTCCTCGAAAAAAACGTCATCGTCGGTTGCCGTCACTGGATGGTTGGGAGTCGTTTTAAAAGAGTTGTGCGCTACGACGATTCAACAGTTAACCATGGTATCGGTAGTGGACACATATCGCTTGGTAGTCCTAGGAGTACTGTACAAGACCGCCGACTACTACCCACTGACAGGAGTGTTTGTCTCGGTGCTGTACATGACCGCTGACTACTACCCGCTCGCGAAAAGTCTTGCCGCTACTTCGATGGTAGGATATCGACCTATCGTCGTGGGAGTACTGTTTTGTATCCTACTATACATTATCGCACTCGTCGCAAGATATTACCTCAGTTCATCTTCTCTAGTCGTGTGGTGCAAACCATGGGACGTCGAGTCGAAGAATCACTCAAACGCGTCTACTTCGATCCGAAACGCGTCGGAAGTTATGGTGGGGTCAACGCACTGAGACGTGTCACGCGCGCACCAGTGAAAGCCGTCAAGCAATGGTTGTCGGAACAAGACGCGTACACCTTACACAAACCGGTGAGAATTCGATTCAAGAGACGACGTGTCATCGTGGGTGGACGCAACCACCAGTGGCAGGCCGATCTCGTCGACTTGTCAAAACTGAAAAAGACAACGACGGATACGTGTTTCTGTTGACGGTGATCGACGTCTTTTCAAAACGGGCCTGGTGCGTTCCTCTGAAAAACAAGTCGGCGTCGTCTCTGGTGACGGCATTGAAAGGATTGTTGGTCAACATTGCGCCTACAACCTTGCAAACAGACAAAGGTTTGGAGTTCCTCAACAGATCCGTGAGGCGTTTGTTGAAGGAGCACGGTGTCCATCATTTTTCCACTCATAACGAGGAGACCAAGGCGAGTATCGTCGAAAGGTTTAACAGAACGCTGAAGACGCGTATGTGGCGATATTTTACGAAATATCAGACGGTGCGGTACATCGACGCGCTACAGGATTTTGTGCAGTCGTACAACGACACCTATCATCGAAGCATAGGCATGGCCCCTTCGCAAGTGAACGCGGCGAATCAAGAGGAGGTGTGGCAGCGCTTGTACGGTCACGATGGTAAGGGTGTACCAAAGTTCAAGGTGGATGATCGCGTGCGCATCAGCAAAGCGAAGCGGCGGTTCGAGAAAGGGTACATGGCAAACTGGAGCGAGGAGCTCTTCACGATACGCGAAGTTCACGCCTCCGATCCACCCGTGTACCGTTTGGTTGACGATCTCGGTGAGGTGCTGGACGGAACCTTCTACGAACCGGAACTGCAGAAAGTATTGGTCTCGAAAGATAAACTGTACCGCGTGGAATCGGTGCTGCAGCGACGGAAGGTGGGAAAACGAACGGAGGCGTTAGTCAAATGGTACGGCTACCCCACTTCGTTCAACAGCTGGATCGATGCCAAGGCGCTCGTTCGGTATAAAGAGTAGTTACGCGACGGTCGACTCCTCATTCCAACGATGTCCATCGTCGAAGAAGACAACGAAGGGATAGACGTTACGGACGACAACGACAACGAGGTTGTTGCATCGCGTTGGCACCTCTTCGGCACCGATTGTCCCAAGACGGAAATCGTGTTCTTGTGTCAGGTCGTCGTCTTGTACACGATCATCGCGGTCAGCATCTACAATCTGACAACTGGTCACACCGACTCTAATCTTTGGACGGCCCTGTTGAGTAGTTCGTTGGGCTACCTGCTACCCAATCCATCCGTGAAACGCGATGACGGCTGATTTCTACCTGACGTTGCCTAGCAACGCGTCGATGCACCTGCATCCCAACAACACGTTGACCCATTACGTCACGTCCTTACCGCAACGCATCAGTCTGTCCGGCGAATGGGAATGCGGGTTGGTGGAGATCCAGTACCCGCACGATTGGTACAATGTCAGAGAGAAGGATTCCTGGTTCTTCCTCTCGGAAAGCTCTAGCGATGGTCATTCTGTTGGAGGCATAGCAACGGGATATTACGACGGAACTCGTAAACTCATACGAGCCATCAACCGCTCGCTAGCGGGTATCGCGGTACGTCAAAGAGTGAAATTAAGCTACAGCGACATCACTCAAAAAGTATCCGTACGCATGTCACCGAGTACCGAATTCACAACCCAGGGTTCTATGGGAGTCATACTAGGTCTCGACGCAAGGACCATCCGTAGTCCTGAAAGTCACGTGCCGCTAGATGGTGATGGAGAGGTGTACACCTTCGTGAAAGAAGGGGATTCCGTGGTGGACATGAAGCAAGGGTTCGAGTCACTCTACGTGTACACGAACGTCGTGGAATCACGCGTCGTCGGCGACAGTCTCGTACCGCTGTTGAGGATTGTTCCGATACAAGGCGAACACGGACATACGATCTCGAGACATTTCGAGCACGTTCAGTACTTGCCCATGTTGCGCAAGGAGTTTGGAACAATCGAAATCGATATAAGAGACGATACCGGGCATGCCGTGCCATTCGAACGCGGCAAGGTGACGGTGACGCTTCATTTTCGACGTCGTAAGACTGGTCTGTTCTGAAGAATGAATTACAACGATTATTACACCCGACAAGCGGGAGGGCTTTACCCTACTTTGTCGGTGCCAGAGTGCAACGAGGACACGGGTTGGGTAGTCTGTTCGGAGGTCTGATTCGGAGCGCCATGCCACTCATCAAGCGAGGAGCCGTGGCTTTGGGAAAGGGGGCGTTGAAGACCGGCTTGCGCATAGCCGACGACGTCATGTCCGGTCAGAACATAAAAACGGCGGCCAAACGACGCGCCACCGATGCCGGTAAAGATTTGATACGTGGTCTGTTGACGACTCCTGGCGTGCGACCGCAAAAACGTATAAAACGCGCGACGGCACCGCGACGGGTCAGTGCAGTGAAAAGACGTCGTAAAGCGCAGACGATTCGTGAACGTGACGTGTTCGACGATGGCTTTCGTGCATAGACAATCTTGCGAGGGGGTCAAGAGCGAACTCGATCTCTTCGGCGTGCCGCCGACCCAGACCAGCATCGAAGACGCACAATGGGTGGAACACCAACCGATGGCCTCCCTCGAGTCGGGTGGTCCCATAGAATTCTTGCTACCCGGATCGGGAGACACTTACCTGGATCTCGCCAGCAGCTACCTGCACGTGCAAGCGAAGGTAACCAAAGGCAACGGGACACCTCTCGACCCCGACAACGCTGTGGCTCCGGTGAATAATTGGTTGCATTCGTTATTCAGTCAAGTCGACGTCTACCTAAACGGTACGCTCGTGACTCCTTCGACAAACACGTACCCGTATCGCGCCTATATCGAAACGCTTTTGAGTTACGGCAGCGAGGCCAAAGAGACTCAACTGACGAGTCAACTGTGGTACAAAGACACCGCCGGTCGCATGGATGCCGTCAACATTGTCGACGAGGACGTAATGAACCGAGGGATGGTGTCTCGGCGAGCGCACGTCACGCAGAGTCGTGTCGTTGACATGATGGGACGACTACACGTGGACCTGTTCCTACAAGATCGTTACCTGCTCAACGGCGTCGACGTCAAGATACGACTGGTGCGAAGCAAGGACACGTTCGCGCTCATGGCCGGTGGTGGCAACCTCGATTATAAAGTACACATCGTCAACGCCACCATGTTCGCGAGGAAAGCCACACTGAATCCGACCGTTCAGATGGCGCACATCAAGGCACTGGACAAGGGCACGGCCAAGTACCCGCTGCGTTCCGTCGACTGCAAAGTATATTCCATTCCCACAGGGGCCATGTCGCACACGCACGAAAACCTGTTCCTCGGTACCCTACCGAAACGTCTAGTACTATGCTGCATCGACAACGACGCGTACAACGGTTCGTACGCGAAGAACCCGTTTCACGCCAAGCACAACAACGTCAACTTCCTCGCCGTTTACGTGGATGGTCGACAGGTACCCTCCAAACCTCTCCAGCCGAATTTCGACGAGAATCGATTCATCAGAAGTTACCTCAACCTGTTCACCTCGACTGGCAAGGTATCACAGGACGAAGGGAACGGTCTGACTCGTGACGACTTCCGTGCTGGGTACACCTTCTTTGGTTTCGATCTGACCTCGGACGCGTGTGATGGATCGTGCTTCCATCTGGTACAAAAGGGCAACCTGCGCATCGAGATGCATTTCGCTGCAGCGCTCCAACAGACCATCAACGTCGTCGTGTACGCAGAATTCGAATCGGTGCTGGAAATCGACAAGAGCAGGAACGTCATCTACGATTTCTGATGGAGACAAGCCAGATTGCGCGTCTCCTGGCGAGAGACGCACGAACTCGTTCGATCGTTCGCGACGTCGTACCCAAAGACGGACTGCCTACGATGATCGATGCTTTCCCGTTCGCTTTCGTATGCAATACTCACGACGGCGATAAACCCGGTCAACATTGGATCGCTCTCTACGTGGATGCCGACAGACGCGGTGAATACTTCTGCTCGTACGGACTACCGCCGCTACATGGCACATTTCGCGTGTTCCTGAACGAACATTGTTCCGAGTGGAGTCACAATGCCAAGAGACTTCAGAGTCCTCTATCTAACGTGTGCGGACAATACTGCATTGCTTATTTGGTGCTTCGTTGTAACGACATACCGATGAAGGCTTTCGTCAATACATTTGGTAGTGATTTAGTAGCAAACGATTGTCGCGTGTTTGATTGGGTTAAGACCCTGAGATAGGGTAAACTGTAATACAGCATAGCTTGTTTATTGCTTCGATGTATTGGTAATACTTACCAGCTGCTAGTATCTGTATTGTGGTGCAATTAAAAGATGATTGTGTGTGTGCACACGACCGACTGCGTTTGTTCCGTTTTTAAGATGCCCGCGTTTCGGCGGCAAGCAGATGGACACACGAGCCATTCAGACTCCTCACCTCATTAATCATCCACGATTTTTATGAAACTCTTACGCATAACTTTTATGAAACTATAACCGACGAATCGCAGCTCTTTATACCATTCACCGATAACGTACTGAACCCTGATTGATTAGCTCTCTCATTCATTGATACCGTACTCAATAACCGCCACGTCAGCGATATGTGGGTTTTCCCTAAATAACCGTCACGTTAGCGATAGGTGGGTTTTTCCCACTAACCGCTACGTCAGCGATATGTGGGTTTTTCCCGAAATTGAAATAAAAAATAAAATTAAAAATTAAAATTAAAAGAACATTGAAATTAAAATTTAAAATAAAAATTAAAATATGTCTATTTTTAGAAAATTTAAATTAACCAATGTCTATTTTTAGCTACCATCTATTTTTAGCTACCACCAAAAATCGACCAAAATTGCCGCCACAATTGCTTATTGAAAACCACCTACATACTACTCACATGCTTTCACCCCTATATATCGCTGCTGAAGAGTCAAAACAATGGAAGTCCATTATGGTCTGCGCCATGTGGTCGGTTGGATGTGTGTTTATTACACTAACGTCTAAACACATGAAAATGGACTTTCATTGTTTTGTTCAACAACATATATGACAAGGAAACAAAACAGTGAAAATCCATTTTCATGTGATACACGTTAGTGTAAAAAACACACATCCAACCGACCACGTGGTGCTGTTCATAATGAAATTCCATTGTTTTGACTCTTCAACTGCGATATATATATATATATATATATATATATATATATATATATATATATATATATATATATATATATATATATATATATATATATATATATATATATATATATATATATATATATATATATATATATACTACATGCATGCGCAAATACACTGATATAGAAACGAACAAAAAGTACACATACGCTTGCATAGACTATGATAGTGTAATTTCGTAATCACAACAGAGAATATGTGCGCGTGCAGTATCGCGGTTTCAGCATGCAATATGTTCCTCCGATATTTACAGGACCGATACGTCGTAGTCACTGCCCCCTGGTGATCGGCTCGTTCATTAACCAGAAAACGACCTTCTTCAAGGGATTCATGGATGAGGTCGGTAGTCGTATAGAATTATGACCATCTGACCACTGGTTTAGGAATAAATTAGTATAAATAGGACGTAGCTAATTTAATGTTCCCTCCTGCAGGTAAATCAACGTATTGCATTTGTCGATTTATAACATTTTCAGATTGAAAACGATTGACACATTAGTGGTTATCTTCGTGTTAATTCGTTAATTCCAACTTTCTAGAACAAAACACCAAATGTCTTATGACGGTATGTCATGCGTGATGGAGTCCTGCATAAAAAAAACAGTGATAATGTTGTTTTCCAGATATGCTTCTTCCGTACGGCGTTGTCTTCGGAAGAGGTGACCAGCATCAAAGCCCATCCGACCGTCGCCTATGATATGTAACGGAAGATTTCACAAGCCTAAGACTAGTCGACGATTCCTCGTATTCCGGTCACCGAATGTTATTATTGTCCCTTGCGACATCGTAAAATTAGATATGTCGAATACAACGGTTAATTGTTTAATTACTGTTAATTAATTACTGTGAACAACACTGCTATATTGTCAATGTCTTCAATAAAACCTTAAAGTGGTGTGTTGTGCTAATTGAAATAGTGTTATTATATTGCATTGTCTTCCAGATAGTTGCACATCACTGGTAAAATACTGACCACCATTTTATCGCCTTACGTACTGGCGTTACTCATCCACCTACCGATCCTATGTTTGGTACTCACTCACTCACTCACTCACTCACTCACTCACTCACTCACTCACTCACTCACTCACTCATTCACTCACTCACTCACTCAATCACTCACTCACCCATTAATTCACTCACTCACTCTCTCACTCACTAACTAACTCACTCCCTCACTCACTCACTCACTCACTCACTCACACACTCACTCACTCACTCACCCACTCACTCACTCACTCACTCACCCACTCACTCACCCATTCACTAACCCACTCATTCACTCACTCACCCACTCACTCACCCATTCACTCACCCACTCACCCACTAATGCTCTCACTCACCCACCCACTCACTCACTCACCCACACACCCACTCACTTATTCACCCATTCACTCACCCACTCACGCATTCACTCACTCACTCACTCACACACTCACTCACTCACTCACTCACTCACTCCCCCGCTCACTCACTCATTCACTCACCAACCCACCCACTCACTCACCCACTCACTCACCCACTCATTCACTCACTCACACACTGAATCGCTCACTCGCTCACTCACTCACCCACCCACTCACCCGCGCACTCACCCATACACTCACCAATTCAGCCACTCACGCACTCTATCGAGCACCCACCCACTCACTCACTCACTCACTCACTCACTCACTCACTCACTCACTCACTCATT
>BSQZ01000082.1:177500-187500 GCA_033239005.1 Lamellibrachia satsuma | reverse complement strand
GAATTTGATCCCAAACCCGGCCCGCAATTAGCAGTTAGAGTCCAGACCCGGCCCAGGCCCGCAATAATTTTTCAAGCCGGCCCGGCCCATACCCGCGGGCCAAAGATGGGTAATCCCGCGGCCCGCAAGCCCGCGGCCCGCTAAGTTTAGAGAAGATAAACCTATAATCTTATAACAAAGACGACGATGAGTTCTAAAAATGCAGCACCACCAACTTCTTCAAACCTACGAATATCCTGAAGAAAAATAAAGAAAAACTTCTTAGTGTCATTACTATTAAATATGATAACATTTGTTATATTTGGCTTTAATGTATTGGCTTATGGTTAGGGTAGGAGATGTGTTTATCTAACCTGACTTAACCCATATGCAAGCCATAACCCCAATTTATATTGTTAATTGAATTAGTTCAACTAAGTTAACATAATTTAATATGATATTTCAATTAAATGTCACCCACTGGCACTGACACCCAGTGGCATTTCCAGCAGGCCTGCAGTCACTAGCCTGAGACAGACAGGTTCAGACATGTGTGAATTAGTACAAGTGTGAATGAATTAGGACTGGGGAGAAATACCAATTACCAACTCGGTTGGGTAGTGGGCTAGTGGCCTAGTGGGCGCTTGGCAGTGGGCAGGTCATTCAGGTGGGCAATGTTTGGAGGGAAGACCTAGACAATAGAATGTCCACTGGTAGGGTCAAAGGGTGATAAGTTGATGGTTAATCATGGCTTGATTGCCTCTGCAACTATTTCTAAAGTAAACATTTGGGGCTGGCTACTTCCAGCCAAGTGAACTTATGGGGCCATTAGATTCCATGCAAGGTCTCAATCTCCAACTATATAATACAAAAGAATTAATTTTAAGCATTCATTAACCGGAGTTACAATTTATAATCAGTTTTTATTAAAAAAAATAAAGTAATAATAGATTTTTTGTATGAATATTTTTATTATGTCCAGGCCCAGCCCAGGCCGGCCCAAGCTCGATGTGTTTAAATTTTTGTCAGCCCAGGCCCGGCCCGTGCCCGCAGTATGTAGGCCCAAGCCCGACCTGGCCCGCGAAATTATGTAGAGGCCCGGCCCGGCACGGCCAGCGCAGGGCACTAATATATATATATATATATATATATATATATATATATATATATATATATATATATATATATATATATATATATATATATATATATATGCCATTTGACCTGATCAAACTACACAGCACTAGTGAAAACAATGTACCGTTAGTAGCTAATGTAGTAGGGCTGGATCACCGACTGACTGAGAACTGTCACCGACTGACTGAGAACTGTCACCGACAGACTGAGAACTGTCACCGACTGACTGAGAACTGTCACCGACTGACTGAAAACTGTCACTGACAGGGAAATGTGCATTGATCAACGATTCATACCTTGAGGGTTGGCCAAGTATTGGTCAGACCCGTACCTGACTGGCCTTACCTGTTCATACGTCCTTCAGATTGTAGAGAATGCCTCAACATTCTTACAAAATCGAACATTTCCCCGAAAGCATCTTTTCTAAACCCAGAGGACAAGCTCAGAGTAGAACATACACAAAATAAATCTTATTGAGCACACTTCACAGACTTCGTTATTACTATGATACCTCAGTAGGGGCCGTAGTCTTGCTTTGAGAGATGTATGTCTGTGTCAACATCACGGCCAGCCAATGTTTCAGATCTCATTGTAGAATTTGTGGTTTGCCTTCTATTTTTCCCCATTTTGCAGTACAATGCATTTCATAATGTTGATATGGTAATTAGAACACCATTCACCAGCAGCACCAAATAGACAATATTGTAACTATTAAAATGACTTGATAAATATCTCTGTTGTAACATTTCTTGAAAGAATTTAAGTTTAAACATGAAATAATGACATTGTTGTAGCATTGACTTAGAGTTAGAGCGCTGGATTAAAGTTAGAGCACCATACTTAGAGTTAGAGCACCGGACTTAGAGGTAGAGCACTGGACTTAGAGTTAGAGCACCTTGACTGTCAACCGAGACGACCAAGTTCAAGTCCACCATGTTCTGTAATCTCGCATGATTTAATATGATTTTACAAGATTGCCATCTAGGACAAAGGCCCAGCTGGCAAGTGGACAAGGAAACCATTGTTTTATGGAGAGTCTTAGTTTTCTTATATGTGTAACCCTCCTTCCTGAGATATGTGTGAACTTTGTTTCTAAACATATTCACGCTGCTAGCAGTTACACAATCTGTATATAATTTGTTCCATTCATTCAGCATCCATGAGAACGAGTACTTCCTTATATCCACTCTACACTGATATTTTACTAATGTTGCCTTGTGTCCTCTAGTTCTATTATCTTTCTTGAGTGAGAGAAACTATTTCTATCAATATTTTCATACTCATTCAATATCTTAAGACTTTAATGAGGACACGATGGAATGAATGAAGTAAAGACATTGTGTAATGTATTCCAAAATGAAAGAGAATGACAGGTTGGTACAGATGTTCATGTAATAAGTTATAATAATTATGCTTTAAACATGAGTAGTGTTATTTTAGTTCAACTAAATATGGGCATTTTAGTAGATTAAATTGATAGTGTTTGGATGGGCGCGTCAATACCACAGAATAATCTGACTAACCACTTCTGCAGAATTAAGATACAGTGAATATATGTCATTGGTAGGAGCTGTTTTGCAGTTGGGTATAGGTGTGTGATGCATCTAATGGGGTACCTGTTCTAATGACGTCTGTTTGTCACCTCTGCGTTCAGTTTCCACCATTGCCTAGCTTCGGTGAACAGCAAGTCCAGTGCGTTAGCCTTTTCTGCCAATACATAGCTCTCCTAAAGAAAGACTTTCGTCATAACCAACTCGATGTAACCAACGGATTCTGGTCACCGTAAGATACTCAGCTGACTAGGTAAGGGGTCTCGGATCCACATGTCCCAGGTATGAGCAACTAGCAACGACTGTCTTGTGATTTGAGGTTCTTTATCCGATGACATATGCCTACTATGGTGTGAATGCCTTCAGACAGTCGAACACGTGGACACCATAATCACATGGCACGTACTGCAATTCACCCTGCAGGGAGAGAGCGAGAGGGAATATGTGTTGCATATGCATCGCCTCCATTGTGACGCTAACCAAAGTAATAAGTATTTTATTAATATTTATTATTATGTCATCAATAATTCTCTGGTTACCAAATAATATATATTTTATTTTTCCTACATTCAGCGAGAGTTTGCTTAGTGCAAACCAAACAGCGTTTGTTCAATTATCCACTTTTATGAAAGTCTAGTTAAACCACTGTCGTAATAATATACTATTATGTTAGGTTAGCGGGGTCTACAACCAAAACAGGTTGTAATGGTAGGCCTACCTATGTCATTTACATAAGCAATCCATAATTTTGGTCTTACAATTTTACCTTTTGACACCAAAACATAATTCTAGTACATTAGAAACAAGCATTCACTAATAAACACGTTATGTCATATGCTTGCATTCCTTATAATATACCAGAGCGGACAGAACACAGTTCTGCTCTATCCTCAGCTTCATTCTCCTGTAGCACATATTGGATCTCCATACTTGTTATAATTTGACGAAAGCGCCGATGGCATTGTCTACAAGGCCTATCCATGGACATATAAGTCCATGGCCTATCCAACGTGTATTGCGTTTCGGAATTGAGAATGTATGTCGTAACTAGCGTCGCTGTCCGCCTGACGTCATTCATTGTGATGACGTCATACGCCGTCCCTAGATCCCAACGTAAGATGAGGACATCGTTTTAGTCATGTGTATAAACACGGCAATAACATGACCGATAAAACATAGCCTCCACCGAGGATAACCCCAGAAGCCATTACGGCTTATTTCCGTCGGGGTCTATGGAGACAAGATGGCCGACCATAGAGTGGTTATATTGGAGAAATACATTATGTGACAATATTATTTTAAAATACACCATTAATTACACGACACAAAGTCATCATGCTGAACCATTTGACTGGCAATAAAGGAACTCGCTACTGTCTTCTCTTATGGCGCTAGTCAACATGAATGTCTTTGAGTGCAGCCTATTTGCTTCGAAACTGTGCATTTTTTTGGATTTAGATGTGCATGTGAACTGTCAGACACCGATGTGCAGGCCTTGCTAGCCGCGACATATATGATATACACATACATATGAGTAATGCATTGACGCCCACAACTATATCGTGGAAAAATTGAAACGGAAACCGTAATGCCTTCTATGAATTAGTTGCACTAAGATTTACACGATCCCGTGAACTACGGGATGGGAAACCGTTCTCACCCATGGCAGATTACTGGTCGATTAATCGACGGGATGTTGGACTACTTGCAGCATTCTGTGATACAGGTCTATGATTACAACGTCAGAGGCTCGAGACATCTTTTCCGAGATTCATGTATATCTTAAAGGTACCATTAGGAAAACATACGTACACACCAGCCAGCAGTACATCTGTCTAGAACAACTCAGGGTGTGGCAAATGAAATATTAAACCACCCGCGTGGATCTTTATATATTACCAACAAAGTATACTTTCCGAACATGATACCACGATGTCTATTGAGTGTAGACCAAACGGCTAGCATTCGCAAAACAAACTCGGTCATGTACTTAGACGCGACTATTGACGTTCACGAGAACTCAAGTAAATATCCCCCACAATATGTCACTAATGTGTACTATATATATATATATATATATATATATATATATATATATATATATATATATATATATATATATATATATATATATATATATATATATATATATATATATATATATATATATATATATATATATATATATATATATATATATATATATATATATATATATATATATATATATATATATATATATATATATATATATATATATATATATATATATATACAGAAGGTGTGTGATTACCTACAAGGACTGATGGCCAGCTGTTCAACCTGAGCCGTCTGTGTGCGACAGCTGCAACAGGTCCTGATTCGGGAGATGTTATTCGGTGACGTCGCAGCGCTGACACCACACACTGAAAAGGAATCAACTTGCACAAGCTTGCACAGAATTTGGCCTGGCCATAAGCCTGAAAAAGACCAATTTCATGGGCCAAGAAATCAGCGAAGCTCCAGGCATCAGTATGAGCTTCACTGATTTCTTGGCCCATGAGGAGGAGTTCACCCACGTAGGGTCAACCATAACCAGGAACCTGTTATTCGATGTAGAAATCAATAAACGCAGTATCTATTATGTTAAGGCTATCCAATGGGATGTGGGAGAACACCATTCTCACCGAGAACACCAAGGTTCGAGTGTACAAGGCTTGTGTCGTAGGCACCTTTTCTACGGTATTGAAGCGTGGACAACATAGAAGGAAAAACGGAACAACAGCTTCCATCTCCGATGCCTCAGACGCATACTGGGCATCACCTGGCAGGGGCGCACACGAAACAAGGATGTCTTTGAGAGTGCAATCATCCCCAGTATGTTCACCCAGCTACGTCAGCAACGTATGCCGCATAGAGGATGGACGTATTCCAAAGAACGTCCTCCATGGAGAGTTTGTCTCTGGTGCAAGACGTCCAACTCTGCGGTTCGGGGATGTTTACAAACGATACATCATATCTGCTAGCATCGATTCCTAGGAATGCTACAACAGACTGCAACAAATGGCGATAGGCTGGACAGAGGGGAACAAGGAAGGCAGAGGAGAGAAGAAACGAACTGTGGATGGAGAAGAGAGAGCGTCGGAGAGAAAGGCCATCGACAACCACGCCCCTACATCAAACTGTCTACATCTGTACCATCTGTAACAGAGACTGCTACTCTATAATCGAACTTTTATTCACATCATCTGATACAAAACACTGATGTCAGTTTGGACTTTCAATGGAGAGGATATGGGGTCGAATCCTCTATCGCTTCGAAACTTGGGCAATTTCATTCGCTCCACGTCGCCTTAGTTCAATCAGCTCTACAGATGAGTACCTAGCTATGACTCTGGGTGCAAGAGTAAAAAGTGCCGCCCCAACAAAGGGCACAGTAATGGAATTGATATATATATATATATATATATATATATATATATATATATATATATATATATATGTGTGTGTGTGTGTGTGTGTGTGTGTGTGTGTGTGTGTGTGTGTGTGTGTGTGTGTGTGTGTGTGTGTGTGTGTGTGTGTGTGTGTGTGTGTGTGTGTGTGTGTGTGTGTGTGTGTGTGTGTGTGTGTGTGTGTGTGTGTGTGTGTGTGTGTGTGTGTGTGTGTGTGTGTGTGTGTGTGTGTGTGTGTGTGTGTGATCTTATCATTGCTCCAACAGCTGCCACACTTAAAAAAAATTCACACCTCCAACAAAACCAAGACAATTCCTGCAACGGAATAAAATCTCCAATAGCGATTAGCCAACAAAAGACTGAATATAGAGTGGTCAAAAAGAAAATAATAAATATCAACTTCACATTACTTCACTATTCACTACGAACTCGTCCTGCGACTGCCACGTCGACCACATCAGAAAAGATAAGCCGGCGAGACCGGGACTGAAGTTCCTTCATCTTCTGTTAGAGCCTAATCTGTCGGGGTTTGAATGCAGCAAACTCAAAGATGACGGAGTCGGAGTGAACGACATGGATAAACACTCGGTCAGTCTCGCCAAACTACTCAATCAGTGTAGCCTCACACTTGAGTGAGAGTACGTCATGTTGGCTTCAGTTTCGGGAAGCTTGTCTCACAGTGGGCCACATTCACACACATGTGGAATGTCCTGACCGTCACGGGCAAGTTCAAGAACGATGTCTCGTGTGCCCATTTCACCTCCTCGCAGAAGAGAGCAGGGTCCCGAGTTTGGTCGCGCAACCCTCCAGCTCGAGCCCCGACGTTTTCTGGAACATCTGAACATCTTGGACTCCTTCAGGACCGAACGCCAGAAGACCAGGCAGGCAACGACCGTGTACGACATCCCGCATGAGAGGAAAGAAGTGACATCAGAGCGCGTGTCAGCCGTCTGTTCTCCCAAAGTACCGCTGGGGCAGCTGCCCACCCCCCCGCCGTTTCTTGGCAGTGCATGTCATATCGTTCCTCTATTTTCCTTTAAATTAGGACCACATATTATCAGTTTGTGTGATGGAAGAAAAGTAATCAATAACAACTGTTTTAAATATATAATTTAGAATGAGTCTCACAAATAAAGTATTTCATATTTACATACTTAGCTGTATATGTTCCAACGCTTGTCTAAGGATTTCTTGTGAATGCAATGTGTATCGTGTCGCGTTCTGGATATGATTTTAGCTATTCGTTGAATAATATCCACCAGAATCTGCCACGTTGAGAGTGTACAAAGTGTGGCCACTTTAAATTTGCGATAGTTTCCGGACTTGGCAGACACTTGAAGACGCCCTGACTATAAAATATAGCTACATACCACTGTCAGGATTTATCCGCCATTACCCACATAAAAAAATGGCAATGTGGATTGTACATTATATGTTAATTATAGACATTATATGTTCATTTCTGACAGCATTTCTAAGGTTTGGGTAATAAAATTAACCTTTTGCCCAGCTTCACGTCAGAGCTTTCCCACGAGTGAGCACATGTAAGTCGGTAACTGGCAATAACAGGTGCCAATAGGCTGTTTGACGTAACAATGTGAAATCACTGATCGGTCATAGCAGAAATGGAGGTGGTCAGGTTTGTGATTAATTTGTGGGAAAATGTCTTGCGTCATTTGTAAGATTTTCAGTCGTAGATGTTGGAAAACAGATGTTAAATGTGCTGTGGAAATGTAAAGATAAACGTAAAAACGTGTTGGTTAAATTGTCCAGATATCCAAAGAAACGGTACAATGGCCTCCTAAGGAAAACCAGACTGTGGTTTCACCTCATATGTCCCGACTGAGGTTAGGTATTGACCTTTGTGACCCACTGTACCCCCACCCCACCCCACCCCCAGTGTGGTTATTTTTTTTAACCAAGCAGCATCTGCAAACGACTGAAACACCTCATCTTGCACGTCTTTTGATGTAATGCACGTGGCGAATTGACAATCATTGGAATTAGATAGAATGTTTCCCAATAAAACACATTGGATAGCAGTAAATGGTAATTCGTTTCACCTGGTTAGTGGATTACATTAAATCAGTCGCATATCACGATTCGAGAGGCTGGTGCAGATGTTATGAGTTTTACTCTCCTTGGGCTTAATGAAATATCACATGTTTCTGTTTAAATTAATTTAATTTTTCGCGCAAACTGTGTAATAAATTGTCCCCATAATGTCCCCGATGTCATGTCAGTTAGCAGTCGACGGAAACCCCGGGAATTTCCAGTGGGGAATCCTCAATCCTTAACGGTGATTGATATAAACAGTAGCACACTACGTGACGGACAAATTATGGACGTTTACATAAGGAATGTTGTGAAAAGTCAGCTGTCAAATTAACTGAGCCAAGTTACTTTAAATAGGTTTCATTTCCTTTCTTGCTGTTGCTCGCAGGCGATGTCATTGACTTCACGCAGTTCATTCGATCATTCATTTGATTAGTTGTATTAGTGTGAATCAGCTGTATACGTACACGAATAAGGACGGACTCCGATAACATGATTCATGTGATCAATGGGCCACTGGACGTGAAAAGTATTCAACGGTGCAGTTGAACGCTGATTCGATTGACCGCTAAAGAAAGGTGTGCAGAATTGCAGGTATGCGTCGTCTCACCTCTTGCGCCGTCCAGCGACCAACGCATACATCATTCTGCCATTGTTGTAACCTTCTTGCGCACAGCTGCGATTGTTAGGAAAACGAGTCGTGGTAAATGCCGCTTTGAATAGGCACTGTTTCGCCGATTTAACGAATGGTTAATGGAATGCAACATCTGCTTTTATCGGCGCAGTTTCGTACGTGATAAATTAGCTGCAAATTTTGCGGCTTCTCTCTTCAGTCGTGACGTCGGTCTTGCATATGTCGTCATCGCCACACCCAACCCCACCCCACACACAGCATTACCTTCTTAAAATTTATCTTAACATAATTTCGGAGTTTCTGCGGGCGTAGCTTCCGGTTGTCGATTCCGGGACAGCTATCCATCACGAGGACGAGAGCGCCAGTCAGCGAGAGCGATGATGACCCGCCCCTAGCGGCGCGGCGCGGCGCGGCGCGGCGTAGTCGTCGTTCTTCAAACTGTTGTTTATTATAAAAGAGGCCGTGCGTGTCGTGACGACCACTGAAACAGTTTTCGTCCATCCAGGTAGGTGCACATATACGTAGTGCTCGCTCGCACGAAACAGAGAGATGTCAGTAGCGAATGGTTATTCTTGTTTACATTGTTCAACTTGAACTTGAAAGCCATAAAGGAATGGAACAAAATATGTGCTGACTGTGTAAATGCGCTACTTTTTAAATGCATGTGCTACTTTTTAAATGAAAACATATTTAAATGACAAATATATCAGAAGACATACATGAATAGGCATAATAGTTGGTCTCTCGATACGCCAGTGGCTTTCTTGTCGACTTGCCATCTGGGTGTTTTGTTTTGGATGGCAATCTTGTCAAACCTTGTTTATGATGTATTTGCGACGAAGCTTACTTGGGTTTCTATAGAGATAAACAAAGAAACAATGAGCCGGAGACACAATAAAAAGGAAAACAATTTTAATCAGTAGCACATCTAGAGCACAAGTTGTACCTAAGAAGCGATACAGAAGAACCACGAAAGAGTATTTATTCTGCGTCACACATTTAACGATATACAGGCTTTGTAATTTTGCCTGGATAAATAAATTTGCTCTAATATTACATAGCGGTAATTACATAATTATCCACATCTATATTTTGCATTGGAACATTTTATGCAAATGTATGTATGTATAGTTGATGTAGTTTTATTTGAATTGAGGATATTTAGTAATACTTGTAATAAGACATTAAAGTGATGTATCACAATTATTAAATAC
>BSQZ01000082.1:42500-172500 GCA_033239005.1 Lamellibrachia satsuma | reverse complement strand
ACGATCAATCAATCAAAGCGACAGCGAACACTCCCGAGAACAGAGCGAGACAACATTAATTATATCACTTTATGTAGCTCAACAATATCAATAGTAGTAATGTGAGGCTCGTCAGTAAACTTAAAGTGTTATAATGTTCTAATGTTTTTAATGAACCACGATTGTTCATATGATTTGACCGTTATCTATACCGCTTGTGTGTGTCCACTCGATTATCATGTTTATATTCCACGAGGAACGGCAAGGTCGATATTCACAAGCAAATAACGGATAAATCCTATCTAAACATTGTGGTTCATTAGCACATATTTGGGAGGTCAATATGCTACAATATATACCATTTAGACTATGCACTATATAACATGATATTAGGATAGATACCATTTAGACTATGCACTATATAATATGACGTTAGGATAGATACCATTTAGACTATGCACTATATAACATGACGTTAGGATAGATACCATTTAGACTATGCACTATATAATATGACGTTATGATACATCAGACGCTGTACCTTTAAGGTTTTAAGCTCAAATAAACGTGTTTGGTCACGTCAGAAACCTATGGGTGGTTTCGTTTAGAATCCTGATATAAAGATATCTCGCTTAATCTATTAATTAAGTGCAAGGAAACCTGATATAAACTAATCATTCTTACTCGATTAATCAAGTACAAGTGCTCTATAGTAAGCATTAGGCAAGTGTCTCTCCACATGTCGTATCAGGACCATGCTTGTTGGCAAGTCATATACTAGCAAATCAAGTCACGTTTCAAAGTGAATTCCAAGTCAAATCATGAAAATGTTTGATTCGAGTGCGACTTGAGTCAATCCTACAACTCGAGACAATCAACGAGGACTTATAAGGACACGTACACATAGTTTTATATTGATTGCGTATCCACTGTCATCAACAAAGGATTGTCCCTGCCTCACAACGTAATATAAATTGTACATAACTTGACGTATTGTGTGCGACAGCAGATTCTGCGAGCCAGCCATGCCCGACTGGGCCCAGAGGTGTGAGGTCGTGCGCTGGTAAAGCAGACAAGGACTACCAGAGTTGCTTCAGCTGCAATCACTACGTGACCTGCGTGGCGGGAAGGATGGTCGGCGGACAGCGTCCGTGTCCTGAAAAGATCATATGGGACGACAACCTGAAGCGCTGCGAATGGACATCGAATACCTGTTTTAGCGTGAGTGGCGTCAGTGGCATAGAGCGAGCAGTGCCCGTGGTGTAGAGCCAGTAATGTTCGTGGCATTGCGCAAGTAATGTCCATGGTGTACAGCTAGTAATGTTCGTGGCATTGCGCCAGTAATGTCCATGGTGTAGAGCCAGTAATGTTCGTGGCATTGCGCCAGTAATGTCCATGGTGTAGAGCCAGTAATGTTCGTGGCATTGCGCAAGTAATGTCCATGGTGTACAGCTAGTAATGTTCGTGGCATTGCGCAAGTAATGTCCATGGTGTAGAGCCAGTAATGTTCGTGGCATTGCGCCAGTAATGTCCATGGTGTAGAGCCAGTACTGTTCGTGGCATTGCGCCAGTAATGTCCATGGTGTAGAGCCAGTAATGTTCGTGGCATTGCGCCAGTAATGTCCATGGTGTAGAGCCAGTAATGTTCGTGGCATTGCGCCAGTAATGTCCATGGTGTAGAGCCAGTAATGTTCGTGGCATTGCGCCAGTAATGTCCATGGTGTAGAGCCAGTAATGTTCGTGATATACAGCTAGTAGTGTCAGCAGTGTACAGCCAGTACTGTCAGCAGTGTACAGTCAGTAGTGTCAGCAGTGTACATCTAGTAGTGTCAACAGTGTACAGCCAGTAGTGTCAGCAATGTAAAGCCAGTAGTGTCAGCAGTGTACAGTCAGTGGTGTCAGCAGTATACAGCAAGTAGTGTCAGCATTGTACATTCAGTAGTGTCAGCAGTGTACAGCCAGTAGTGTCAGAAGTGTACAGCCAGTAGTGTCAGCAGTGTACAGCCAGTAGTGTCAGCAGTGTACAGCCAGTAGTTTCAGCAGTGTATAGCCAGTAGTGTCAGTAGTGTACAGCCAGTAGTGTCAGTGATATAGAACCAGTAGTGTCCGTGGTATAGCGCCTGTAGTGTCCGTGGTATAGCGCCAGTAGTGTCCGTAATGTAGACCCAGTAGAGTCAGTGTTATACAGCTAGTAGTGTCCGTGACATACAGTCGTAGTCTGTAGAACTAGTTGTGTTCGTGATATATAGCCAGTAGAGTCAATAGTGTTCGTGGCATAGACTATTACGAGGTACTATAGCAGTGTTTGGGATGTCGGATTATTTTTGTCTTTACATTTTGCATCTTTGTGTTTTATTTTTATGAGCTCTTTTCAAATTTGCTGAATGTCGACAGTTTGCTGAAACTTAGTAAATTTCGGGAATGCCAAAAGGTCTGCCATTCCAAATGATTGTTACTTAAGCCGTTGTTGGGTTTGCAAAGAGTTAGGGTACTTTTGTTTACATGGAAGAGTACCAGTAATTTAGAGTAGTCTGTCTCGGATCGCATGACGTCGCCTTCCCGTGCCTTTCCGTTGGCAGTAATCATATCGTGTACAGCTGTATGGAAGTAACACCCTCGGTATGTGGTAGCATTCAAATGCACATGTGTGACTCTTGAGCTGAGGCGTTTCCTCATTTCACAAGTATACTGAATACAACTACCGGAATGCGGGGTTGATGGATAACTTTGAGTGCAACGGTGAAACATAGCATCTATGTCGCTTCGCTATGGTTTGTGTTGAGAGAACGATTGGGAACAACGGCTGTGAGCTGTATCGAGTAGGAAGGTGCCACGATATATTTTCAAAGTCACCATTCCAACTATATTGTCCACGTACGCGCACGCATATTAAATATGGGATAGGTAAATAAGAAAACACCATTTTTATTAAATGGCTACATCTGGGCGCCATGGCGGCAAGTGAAACGAAATCGTGTATTATGATTTTGTTTCGGAAAATTAATAATTTCTATTTTTGTTTTTGCAGCCTTTACCTTGAGATGTTGATCGAGAGTAGAAGTGTCGTCTAGCGCTGGAGACAGCGCATCGTAGTGGCTTCAGCAACATACTTTATTTACATTTATCTAGTTACGCATTGCGATTTGATGATTACTGGTGTCCAGTGTACGTACCCCAGATATAATAAACTGTATTAATTTCAATTACTGCATTGTTTCTGGCTTGATTTATGTCTCAAGTTAAGATTATTGCAGGATTAGAATCACCTTTCAACGTACGCAGCTACGCGTCGCCGGGATGACTTGTTTGTTATGTTTGTTATGCACTTAAGCAATCGTGTCGAGTGTAATGAGATAATCTAATGTTACTCACTCCCCAGCTGTAGTGCCACTCACCATGTCAACACTGCCACTCACCATGTCAACACTGCCACTCACCATGTCAACACTGCCACTCACCATGTCAACACTGCCACTGGCATATGGAGTGGCATAAACGATTGGTAGGCTGGGCGACGCCATTGTTGCTTATGGCTCGTTACCAGGCTTGTTGGCAACTGAAAACCTGACAAACCAAGTCAAGTCACAGGTGAATGACCTTCGTGTCCAGGTCTCGCGTAATCTCTCTGAATTCCAAGTCAAGTCCGATGTCACTTGGATCCACCAATCGCCATGATTGTTGTGGTTTGTCTGCGGTAATTTGTAACAGGAAATTTTGGCGGAAGCTGTCCCCCCCACAACATTAGCCAATCAGAATGAATTCTCAATAAATATTGCATTCGATGCGGCCTGTTATCACAACGTACTTTTCAAGTCATCCGACGTATTGGCAAGTCACACACTGGCAAGTCCAAGTCAAGTCTCGAGTACTTGCTTAAAGTGAACGTTATCGTATTCTAGTAGCATTTCAATCCAAAATACTCTCTAGTGTTGTATGCAATTGAAATTCAGAAATTTCTTGACAAACAGTAGGAGTCTAAATTAACGACAGAAAGATGTGAAAAAAATCTGCGCACATAAAATATAAATATAAGTTGTGGCAGGGGTGATAAAATAAACTGTTATGTAAGCGCGGAGGTTGAGACAGACAGTGTGTCTATGTATAAAGCCACTGATCTCTATATAGAGATCAATGTGTAAAACGCTTTCAAGCGACGATAGTCGTCAACACACAGGCTTTCATGACAGCAAACTGTCCACAACTGTTAGACATATGAAATAGCTACCGTTAATTTATCGACTTGATTAAGCAAATGTTGGATCTGTTGTTTTCTGATAAATTAATAAAACCTGGCCTTGACTTTCCGCAAGACGCCATTTATTTTCGTAGGCATGATAGGAAAGAACTTAAAATAAATATGTCTCACAACTGGTAGGTGCAACTATTAATTACATTCCCAGTTGCAACACACATAACTCACATCTATCTGGTGCATTCCTGGTTCCAACAAACATCTTTCACAACTATCTGTAACATTCATGGTTGCAACAATCGATCTCACAGCTACCTGTTACATTCATGGTTGCAGCAAACGATCTCACAACTATCTGTAACATTCATGGTTGCAACAATCGATCTCACAGCTACCTGTTACATTCATGGTTGCAGCAAACGATCTCACAACTATCTGTAACATTCATGGTTGCAACAATCGATCTCACAGCTACCTGTTACATTCATGGTTGCAGCAAACGATCTCACAACTACCTGTTACATTCATGGTTGCAACAACTGATAACCAAAACATTCGTGGTTGCAACACAAACATTTTACAAATATTAGCATTAACGTTTCTTTGGATTACACACGTTTTGCACTACGCAGTTGTGTATGTATGTGTGTATGTATGCGAAGTGGTCGTCTGTCAATTTGATAAGATTAATGTATAGCAGAGAAGCTCAGTTTATCATTCACTTTACCGTAGGTCACGGTAAAGATTTCTGATGGGCGTTCGTTGGAGGACGTCCTGTTTCTGTCACCGTGAATGTGGTTAGCGACAGCGGTGCCGCCCGAAAGTACAACGAAATATATCATGTGAAGGTGTAGGCTTTGTAGGGGTGCGATAAATGGGGGCGAAGTGTGACTGGGTGGATATCGAAGTGATTGATGGAACCGCGTCAAAGCGGAAGAAAAGAAGGACAGCCCATGAATAAGGCAACCCCTAATTGTACTCGGCAGAGACTAGTTAATATGCGTCAGTTCGAACCAGCCGTTTACAAGGTTGAAATGAAACGAACACGAACGTAAGCTACGTGCATAGAGGCGCGTGATCCCCCCGAAGGAAGTCAACGTCATTTGAATTCTCTTCGTATGGAAAACCTAACTCATTTCAAGTCAAGTGTTTCAATATTGTCATCATTTATTCTGAACTCATGTCCTAAAACGGGCAACTACGACCTCCTCCCCGATAGGTTTATAGCTGTTTTGTGTCGTGGACGAATGCAAATCTCTTCGGAAAAAATAATGATGGCCTCACATTAAGATGCAGCAAATATACTATTCGTTGCAATTCCCAAACATCGGATGAACCGTCGAATCGGCGAATGACCGTAAACAGCGACTAATACAGACACATTTTCATGCGTTGTTCATAGATCGTTCCCACATAATATTCTAGCTGAAGCAACCGTGTCCTTTGGTTTTGTCACAAAGACAAATGATTGGGCCATAAATACAAAGACAAACATTTGGGCCATAAATACAAAGACAAATGTTCGGGCCATAAAAACGAAGACAAATGTTCGGGCCATAAATGCAACGAAAATACGACGTAAATTCCCGCAGCGGTGACCTCGTTTGCTAAACGAACCTAGTTGCTAGGCAAACAGTGATTGATCCGTTAGAAATATTATAGGATGTATTCTATGACTCCACTATAACAGATTTGGTGTAGTTAAAACTGCTTCCTAAACTGATTTAGCCTATCGCAAATCCGGTTGAGTGGTGTCCAAATAGGTAGTGTGTGAATAGTTTATGTAACATCCGCAGTCATTAAAAAAATGCCTATTTTTGTTCAAATCATCGAAAGAATTTACTTTAGTTGTTAGATCTGGTAAGGATCAAAATAGTGGATATCCAAAATAGGAAACACTGTGTGGGTCAATGCTGATCATGGGCGTGACCTCCATCCTCTCGCCGATTGTTTGTGGAGTTTTAAATGGAATGTATAGCGAGTGTCACTGCATGGTTAACTGATAAGGTGTGTAATTAGAATGCCACAGTTATCTTATTAGTTTTATCACAAATACATCTAAATTCACCAGTTACATTTTATGCTTTAAAATGTATTGTTGCAGTATATTTACGCGTTATATGTCACCTTTAAAGCTGACGATTTGTTGTTCTGCCAATAATTCCCGTAAAGCGATATCCGTAGATGTCGTAAAACGGCATATTTAATTCATCGGCAAGTTTTGAGTTTCGAGAAATATTAAATAACAGATGACAGATCACAATTTTAACACGTTGTAAAGAAGTTATTTTACTCTCACCCGATGTGTATACATTCAGCGTGACAATGTCCCTTGACACCGTTAACCAGTGACAATCTATGTACATTCCCTGTTCCAGACTGATTTACTGTACATCAGCTGACGCAATAATGCCTCGTTTAATTAACGTTCATATTGCCAGCAGCAAACACCATAACTTTGACAGCATCTGACGCCCGCATTGCTTCGAGTCGCAAACACAAGGCGCTTGGGAATGCTTCATTGCTGGTTTTTTTTCCGATCTTGACAGATTTATGTTTTTTACATCATGCCTTCGGTGCATCTCGGCCACACCTTCCATTTTCATCGCCCAACAACTGTTACTGCATAACATGTTATTGAGAAACGTTAATGTTATAGCGACTGTTTTGTAAAATCGATACAACAATTGTTTAAGTTTATCTGATGTTTATGTGTTTAGTAAAGCAGTTTAATTACGTAGTGTGCGACCTGATGAATGGTAGGAGTTAGACACAATAAATCGGGCTTCTTAATACAGTTTACATGATAATATAAACATGATAATATAAACACAGGCAGGCAAATGAATTTTACACACGCAAGATCAAGACATTGGACTACTCAAGATTCAATATTCATTACTGATCCAAGCACAATATGTTAATATTCATAAATAATGCATTCACATTAGTTAATATGCGTACTTCCATTATTCATTAGTTCCATTTTCCTTGCGCTGACAACTTCACCTGTGCGTATCTGATTATTACCCAAACTCCACACCCATAATATATTACAAAGATCTAATTAGTTTCCCTATCTTGCACAGTGGAGTGAAATCATTATAGCTAGCATGTGTGCGGGGATTGTGTCTAATAAGCTCGCTCACCCAGCTAAGTCATGCCGTAATGCGTGACGTTGAAACCATTATAGACTCGAGCACTGCCATCGCCAATCTTCGAGTGTGACGGAAATTCCCAGCCAAGCCAAGTAAAACGGCTGTTCTGCCCATCTCTTCGGAACTTGCGTGTTGACGAGTAAGGCGACATCACAGCTTCGCGCCATTGAACGTGCGTGGTCATTTAAAGGGCTGTTCTCCTTGCCATAGACCTCTCGTCACAGTGCGACAGAAAGACACGTCCTTGTGACGAAATAAGTTACTGGTGTAATGTGTGCGCATGTGTTCGTGTGCGCTTGTGCGCTTGTGCGCTTTTGCGCGTGTGCGCGTGTGCGCGTTCTAGTGTGCTTGGGGTGTGCGCGAATGCGTGTTAGTTTGTTTGTTAGTTGTTAGCGAAATCCGCGAAGTCATGTAACAGTTGGCTCGTGCGTGCAGCCCCACTGACATTATTGCGTCAAAGACAAATCAATTTCGCAGGTGAATCCATTTTTGAAACAGAAGACATCTTCTCATGCGGTAAACTTCTAGGGCGCAGGATGATGAGCCGATTTGTTACAGTGTTCCCCGTCTGAATGGGCCGAAGTTATTGTCATGTTTGTTTGAAAACGGTTATTCGCCGTCGTTCTTATAAAGACTGGTTTTCTGTGTTATGTGTATCACGTGTCAAGTCAAAGATCAATTTTATTTATGTCGGTGTGTAAAATGCAACG
The DNA here is from genome assembly GCA_033239005.1 of Lamellibrachia satsuma. NCBI lineage: Eukaryota > Metazoa > Annelida > Polychaeta > Sabellida > Siboglinidae > Lamellibrachia > Lamellibrachia satsuma. The sequence goes on along the minus strand of BSQZ01000082.1, from coordinate 164,461 downwards.
AGCATATTATAACAGCACATTCTGTTGTAGACATTAATGTGGAATCAGTCACTCGTAATTTATTGAACATGATCAATACTGGCTTTGTTGATTTTCTGTAGACGTACAAATGTTCTATCAAAGGGGAAGACACATATGTCTGCACCATGTGCGTTGGTGTAACACCTGATCCACGGCTGCAGATTAGTCATCATCCACGTTCGACACGATCGTTTCCGCCAACTTCCTAGCCTCGGTTACCCGACTCTTACTTGCCAGGCTGTGTTGACAGTTACCGCCGTCAGATGGCATCACTGATCGGAGTAATTCACAATTGCGTGTGTAATTTGTGTTATATAATATGCGTGTTTTGGATAACGAAAATAAGTTCATATTTGTTTTATCCGAACTGAAAGAACCCTAAAATAAAAGAATAGGGCTTTTTTACTATTATGCGAACCAGCGACCAAAATATTAACGTTTGCAAAATCCGTTTTTATTTCTGTGCGTTACTTGTGTCAATATATTCGCTGTTTAAACTTGGTTCGAATGTTCGTATTAGCTGAAAAAGTTTACACTTATTTGAGGAATTAGCTTATTGCATACCTGCCAACTCTCACGCATAAGCCATGAAACTCACAGTTTTGCATTAAATGTCACGGTCTCACAGCACAGGTCTGAAATCGCACACATATTTTCATAATATTTCGAAAATTATGAAAACAAAATTTTATTTTTTTGCGAAAATTAGACACAAAATTTACTTGTGTATGTCGCAAGCGAAGGTCTCAGTGAAGTGTATCGAATAATGTATGAAACGCGGTCACCAATTGCTCAACAGCTGAGCATCAACCAATGAGAGTCCCTGTTGGAAAGCAGTGTAGGCACGTATAGCCACACAGACAGTGACTGTGATTGGATTTACCTTTGGAATAAAAAGTGTCTTCATGTCTCCAAATGCTTTTGCAATTCACTTAAAGTCATTATATATATGACACAACAGCATATATATATATATATATATATATATATATATATATATATATATATATATATATATATATATATATATATATATATATATATATATATATATATATATATATATATATATATATACATACCTATATACATACATATATACATACATGATGCTTTATGTGCATCAACAAGAAAGCGCCACTGTTGTCGGTCTGCAGCCCAATTGGGGATGGTGTTCCATGTCAGGCCGCATTCTTTCATCTCCTTTTGTCTCGTCTCCATGTTTCTTTTTGGCGACCACGTCTCCTTTTACCATGTGCTGTTCAGCGTAAGGCTGTCTTGGGCATTGCGCCAAGTGACATTAGGCACACGTGCCCACGCCATCTCCATCTTCTCCTCTTTATCTGTGTGGCCAGGGATGTTGCGTTAGTTTTGCGGAGCAGCTCATCAATAGTGATGGTGTTGGGCCAAATACCCCTAGGATTTTCCGTAGACACCTGTTTTGGAAGATATTAAGCTTATGTGCTAGCTTGGCTGTCAGTTTCCAGCACTCGGAGTGTCCCTCTAATCACAACCTACTACCATTATTTGTCATCGTATTTGTTACGTGTTTGCCCGTGATCCTTTCCCTGTCAGTGTTGTCGCTCCCAACACGTGCGTTGAAATCCCCAAGAACCATTAGTACATCATGTTTGGGGATGTCTTCCAAAGTTGAATGAAGACTGTCGTAGAAGTTGTCTTTTCCTCTTTTTCTGCTTCCTCTGTAGGTGCTTCCTCCGTAGGTGCTTCCTCTGTAGGTGCTTCCTCTGTAGGTGCTTCCTCTGTAGGTGCTTCCTCTGTAGGTGCTTCCTCTGTAGGTGCTTCCTCTGTAGCTGCTTCCTCTGTAGGTGCTTCCTCTGTAGGTGCTTCCTCTGTAGGTGCAGGTTATCACTGAGAGTTTAATAAATCTGGAGTTAAATCTAGTATAAAGAAGTCGTTCATTTATTGGTTTCCATTCAAGAAGAGTGTTGCCTTTTTCCTTCTGGATGATCAGGGCTACTCCCTGTCTATGCTGGTTGTCCTCTCTGTCTGACCACAGTATGGTGTCTCCTGTCGCCAGCTGTCGTTTTCCAGCTCCAGTCCATCTAGCCTACATGATACCTAGAAGGCTGATTATATATTGGTGCATTTCCTGGCGAACCTGTGTCAGTCTTCCTGTCTGATATAGTGTTCTCACATTCCAGTATGCGATGATGATAAAAGTTTTGGGTGTCAGGAGATTCGCCATCGGGGTGAAGACTTCCTTGTGGATTTGGTCCCCATCCTTCATAAATCCAGTTCCAACTGTGATTCTGTTGTTCGAAAGCCCATGCGTGGCTTATCCAGTGTTTTGGGTTGAATTAAATGACTGCTTGCTAACCATTTTGATATATGTAATGGGATGCGCCAACGCACCCCAGGAGGTGCGCCAACCTACCCCGTACACAGGTTGGTGCAGTTGAGGAGGGGTCAGATAATGGGCAATATCGTAAATACTACAATATAGAGGAAATCGCTGAATATATATATGTTAATACATGACGGAATAGGAAACATACGTATATCAAGTGGATGTGCCCTGCCTACGTTCCCTTAAGGAAAAATGAAATTAAGTGAAAATCGCGCCAAACCTCCCCGGTCTCCCCTACATTACATCCTGGCATGATCGATATTCAGAAACAGAAAACTGTCAAATTCTTGTGTGTCTTTAATTAAAACACACGTGGCTGATCAATGACGGCCTATAGACCATGCTACATAACAAACAATCAATGTTAGTACCATAAAACATTATGACAGCTGATCGAAACTATACACGTAATGCTGTTTAAATAATACATTAACTAAAGATAATGCAAGCTGCATAATATGATATTATGCATACATTCTTGAAACCGGACTTCACAAAACTGCCGAACACCAAAGGCAACTGAACGCAAACCAGCATGTGCTCCATAATACTGGACTGACCGCTGCGACAGACGTCAATGAAATGTGCCCGTGAGGACATAAATAAAACTTTGCAACGCTATAACACACGCTGGTCGGAACATAAAACACAGATCGATGGGGTAATGACACCACTTAAGCTCACGCCCGCCAATTAAAACGACTCGAGCGACATAAACGCCCCCTGTTCAACAAGAGCGTGAAATATTGATGTTCGAGTGAATAGCAGCATTTCTTTTGTTGCATTTATTAACGACACACATCGTCTTAAACGTTCGACTTCCTGCTTCGAGTCAGAAGTGAAGCGTCGCAGTAGATCCGTGAACCGTGAACCAGGTAGTGCCTCTTTCGCGTCTCGCATCATCTTTGTTCTTGCTCCTCGCATTAACATTATTATATTATATATTGCGATTCAAGCAAGGAATGAAACAGGTATGTGTTAGTTTCCGCGGTATTAGTATCATCTGGAGTGCAATTTTATCTTGTGATTAAATTGTGTCCGATAATATCCAGCGATACGTGTTTTGTATAAATGGGTTCAGAACAATATGTTGATGTTAGCAAATTCTAACAAAGCAAGTTGACACCATGATAACAAATGGCACACTTGAAATATGAACGTGTGTGTTTCCGTCAACGAGCGGGTATGTTGTTGGGATTGTGTCGTTGATAGCATTTGAGTTGTTTGTATAGACATACCTGATTATCTTTCTTGGGTAGTTATTTTCATTATCCGTTCACAAAAGATTATCTTTCTTGGGTAGTTATTTTCATTATCCGTTCACAAAAGATTATCTTTCTTGGGTAGTTATTTTCATTATCCGTTCACAAAAGATTATCTTTCTTGGGTAGTTATTTTCATTATCCGTTCACAAAAGATGATCTTTCTTGGGTAGTTATTTTCATTATCCGTTCACAAAAGATTATCTTTCTTGGGTAGTTATTTTCATTATCCGTTCACAAAAGATTATCTTTCTTGGGTAGTTATTTTCATTATCCGTTCACAAAAGATTATCTTTCTTGGGTAGTTATTTTCATTATCCGTTCACAAAAGATTATCTTTCTTGGGTAGTTATTTTCATTATCCGTTCACAAAAGATTATCTTTCTTGGGTAGTTATTTTCATTATCCGTTCACAAAAGATTATTTTTCTTGGGTAGTTATTTTCATTATCCGTTCACAAAAGATTATCTTTCTTGGGTAGTTATTTTCATTATCCGTTCACAAAAGCTGCATAAAGCAAAAGCCAGACGTCATTTAGAATAACGTGTACAAGTTTAGAGACCATATCGCAAGAAAGATATGGATACGCTAGAACGAATTCAGAGGAGAGCAACTAAAATGATCTGAGAGAGCTTAGTTGTGGGCATAAAAGAATGTGGCTTAACAATCCTAGAGACAAAGGGGGTTAAGAGGAAATCAAATTGAAGCTGAAATATTGAATGGGTATGAAAATATTTATAGAGATATTTTTCTCACTTAAGAAAGATAGTAGAACTTGATGACGCGAAGTTACATTAGTGAAGAATCCGAGTGTATTGGATATAAGAAAATGCTCATTCTCTCATTAAATGAATGGAACAGATTGTCTACAGGTTGAGTAAATGCTAGCAGCGTGAATATTAAAAAAAATTACAAACCTCTCAGAATGGCGGGTTACACATAGGTTTACAAATTGTTGGACTCTGGATAAGCTAATGGCTTCCTTCTACGCTTGTCATATGGGCCTTTTGTGTTGGATGGCAATCTTGTTCAATCATGATAAATCGTGTTAAATACACTTTCACGACATTTATGTTGTTTATCATTCATGTGTCCTTTTTCCGCGGTGTCGTCGATTTGTTGACTGTGTCTATGTTTGCAGACATCATGAACAAGTGCACATTCACCGTGGCCCTCCTGCTGGCGCTCGTCCAGCTCGCCAGCTCTTTCAACACTAACGGTCAGTATCGTAGCTGTTAACCTTTGGATAGTTCTTAGGCGCGAGAAATATTCCCATGGTTCAGGGGCCCCAACCCCATTGAATTTCAAGAGTATTTGAAGCATATGAAGACATTTTATTCCAAAGTAAAATAAAGCTTGTCTTCAACAAGAGCTTACACTGCTTCTCAACAGGAAATCTCATTGGTTGATGCTCACCTGTTGACCAATCACTGAACGCGTTTCACACGTTATTCGGTAAAAGGCGGATATTACAGGTAAAATTCGCTTCACTTGCGACACACACCCACACACACACACACACACACACACACACACACACACACACACACACACACACACACACACACACACACACACACACACACACACACACACACACACATAGATTCTGTGTCTCACTTTCACAAAAAAGAGGAAATTTTTTTCTTAATTTTAATTGCTAATGATTATGAAAATATGCATGAGATGCCAGACATTTTGTCGTGAGACCGTGACTTTTAATGCAAACCCACGACTCTCACAGCTTATGTTTGAGAATTAACAGGTACGCAGTATTTCTTCCACCATGGCTAATCAGTCACTGTGTCTGGCGCAGCTTTTTTCATTAAATCGTGTCCTCGCGCGAGGTATTTGACAGACTTGACTGAGCCGCGTAGTGGACGCTTCTGCCGTGACTCATGTGGTTGAGAGATAGAGTTCAGAGGAGTTTGCACATTTACACATGTGTGTGATATTTTACTTCCCCTGGCGTATGTATATACCTGGTAGAAGGAACCAACGGTTTTGCCCAAGTTTCGAAAGAGCAGCAGGCGGGCTTGAAGCCCGGTCCTCTGGATTAATCGACCGGCTCTCTATTAAACCGCGGAGCTACTGTGTCCCACTGGCTAAAAAACTCTGCGTTAAATTAGTTTGTTTATTTAAAAAATGCAGTTACAGCGAGAATTAAAATATTGGAGCAAATGCGTGGTGTCGTACCTTAATGATCTTTGGTTGTGTAATTTTAGAATGCAAGTGAGTAAGTATTGGCTAAACAGCTTCTGGTCTCGTTTTCGTTTCCAGAGTTGAAACAGACATTGTATCTAGGGAATCCTCTGTCGCCGCACCAACCCATTAGCATTCGCTTCCGGATAGCGTTAGGTCCTGAGGAACTATAATAAAATGTCGCAGTTAATTGATTGCCTATCTTATTAACCTGGCGTATCTAGGATCTCGCTCTCTGGGAGGCCGGGGGGGGGGGGTGAATCCAAGTCACTAGTTAGTTTACCATGTTACCATGTAACGAAAAAATACGTATCAAATAAAAAATTAAGCCGAAGTTGGGCCATGGCCAATGGCCCTCCCTAAATACCACACTGGCCAGGCTTACCCTACTTAACTCCTCGCTATATTCATCCATTTATTGACAACTCTAAAATTTAACATATCAATTCCAGAAGAAAGCCTAACCCGAACACTGGCGCAACAGAAGTCTTCGTATTGTGTTGTAAGCAGTTCTTTGTTGCATTGTGTTGACCAGGTTTGATTATCGACTTCTGATGATCAGTTTGTTGTAGCCACAGCGTGGTATGACTTAAGGTACGTATGTCTGTCACACGTGTACAACTGCCATCTCTGTCAGCAGGTCGATGTCAGCACATTTGCCTTTACAGACCAGCGAATGAAATGGTATCGGGATGTTTCCCGCCTCCGCTCTACATTCGCTGCAAGGGCCCATTGTTCTCCGTCGTTGAGCAGTGCGAGAGAGACAACGAGCGACTCGACGAGGTGCTACAGAAGTGTGTCGTCGTGGACGAACAATTGAGCGAAGACACCTCAGAATTGTTGACAGAATTACCGACAGAATTGCCGACAGAATTCCCGATGCTTCTTTCGGACAAAAAAAATGGTTGGTTTATTTCCCACTGATATGACAGCAGAATGTCACGGATACAATAACGCTGTAGATGTGTCCATTCACACGCAATCGTGTAAAATGAGACTTCTTTTAAGTAGAAATGTAATTATTGTAGCCATCACTCAAAGTCTTGTGATGCTAACGTGAATTATGTATCATAAAACATGTTATTAATAAGTGACGAGCTCCAATTGCTATTCACGAAATTGATAATATGTCTCTTCCTTTAGCCCTCTTTTTTAAATGTGCATCACTACTTCCATTAACGTTCTCTCTCCGTGCCATTTGGGTGTTCTTGTACCTCAATCTTTGTCTATCTTGTTTGTCATTCTATCTAGCTGTCTCTGTTTATTTCGGTATTTTTTTATCACTCCTCTACTTTGCTGCATGGTATATCACTACCATTTATATATACCTCTTTCTCTCCGTAGCGTCTGTGTTCTCACTGCTTCCTCGCTCTTTTCGTCTCTTCTCCGTCTTCCTCTCCCTCCCTCCCTCCTTCCCTCCCTACCTCCCTCCCTCCCTCCCTTCCATCCTTCCTCCCTTCCTCCCCCTCTCTCTCTCTCCCCCATCTCTCTCTCTCTCTTATTCATTCCCCCTCCCTCCCATTGTCTTTCACGCTTTTTCTCTCCCATTCTCTCCACCATAGCCCTCTCACTCTACATCCCATTTCTCTCTCCTTACCGTCATCCCTCCCACCTCCCCTTTTCATTCTCTCCCACCTGATTAGTAATCTCATTAGTTCTGATAGCTGCCACGATTGTGGAATGTAAATTATCGCTTTCTGTTGTATTTGACACCAGAACCTTGCAGATGCGGTATTGACAACCATTGTTTGTTTTATGTTTGTCAGGTGACATGCCCTTTGAAAATATGTGAAGACTGCTCCGATACCCGACCGCTCATGTCCATATCATTAAATAGACGTGGCGCTATCAAGTGATTCACACGACAATTGATAAACTTTCATAATCGAACGTGTGCTGTGGAGAACATTATTATTGAAATACTGCATCACTTAAATAAATGTTGGTGTCGATGTGGCCAATGTGTTCGTTATTTGTGGAAACGTGTTTTGCGCGAGGAACAATTACACTTCACAGAAGATATGAATAATGCTTCGTAATTCAATTAAAACAGTTGACAGAGAAAAGAGCGAAAAAGCCAACGGCTTCCTTAACCATTTGCCATCCAGATTGTATTTATTTTGATTTAAATCGTGCTTAATTTATTTAATTATATGGTTGTATATAATTAGAACACCCTACGTTGATCACGTGACTGCATTATTCCCTTGTTGTCTAATAGGTGGCCGCACATGTACGCTGTTATATATATACATATATATATATATATTATATATCGTCCATTGCTGGCGTTGGCGTCCTGTTGTTTTTATCATTAAATGTTATTTGTAGGCTTTCTGTTCATGTTCTGTTCATGTTCTGTTCCTGTTCTGTTCATGTTCTGTTCATGTTCTGTTCGGTCTGTGCGTCTAAATCATATAGGATTTCCAAAAAGATCTAAAGCACTGATGTGACGGAAAATCGTAATAATGCCCACCATAATGGAATACAGCGTGTTGTAAGACTGATGTGTGACGTTCGATACCATGCATTATTTATATAGTTCTGTCAGACAGTTAACAGAAGCATTCAGTGTGTTATACTGGAACCTTGCGTCGGGCAGCTTGGTCAGTCAGGATCAAAGCTTACTTGAGACCGGGATGGCGAATGCCTCCTCTGATTTTCGAGCCATTTGTCTAAGACCACAGAGTTGCTTTTCGTAGATGACAATATTAGCACGGCAGTTTTCAACATTGTTGAAGCTTACTTTGTAGTGGTATGTCCATCGTGTTGATTTAATATCTCAATGCATACTTGGGGTGATTGGAATGTGTGCTGTTAACTATCGACACCGGAACCAGACAGTACGCCTCGCATGCTGAATTGTGAACAGTCGAGAAACACTGATTGCACGAATGCTTTCATGGATCGAAGCAATTGATACAGTACTGGTGAAACAGAACCAGCTCAGGAGGTTGCAACGACCTTCTAGTAGGCCCGTCCTCGGGGTTCGGTCGCACACAAACAGCAAGGGATTATTGGGATGATTTCTAAAAAAAACTTATGTACAGCTAAAACAAGTTCTTTCCAAAAACAGGGGTTAGTTCGCATTCCACCCCCCCCCCCCGAGGACGGGCGTGATTCCATTATGCCATATCATATATACTATACATTTTAGTGTCATTAAGATGAATATATATAATGTTAATCGTTGAATTAAAGTAATCGTATTCAAGACATAAAGAATGTCTACAACGTATATTCTAATGTCTAAGCATTTCTGCTTTCTTAACCTTTATCCTGTTAGATTCTTCGCATACGAGCAACACACCGAATGTTTAAGAAGCTAGTGTCAAAGATTAATTAAGTGTTGACAGACTTCATATAAAATGTAACTATGAATACAACCCGGTGTCTCGGTTGAAAGCACACAGTATACAGAGAATGACACTGTATTTATTTTACAATGACACGCGACAAGGTAAGGTGAAATTTAATGTCTATCTGGAACGGTTATAACATTTGTTATTAAAGTTATTATCAGTTCATTCAGCTGTTTTAATGAGTACATGGCTATATGCAGTGCACGGTAGATATGTGAACGAATAGTCATCACATAGTAATGACAGTGAAGCTGAATGCTTCCTAGAGACGTCGTGTTGGCGTTAGAATGAACAAGTCTACCGGAGGGTGAAATATAAATCGCTTTGAGCAGTCCCAAGGATTGGATACCGCGCTATATAATAACGTACATTTTAGGTAATAGGAAAATAAATATGTCTATCTGGAAAGGTTATAAAAGAAGCCATAATGATTAGTATAATGTAAACACAGCTGGTCTTTGCGGACGTCGCCTCGACTTCCAGGTGATGAGCCGCCACCTTGCATCGCACGGAGGCAGGTGAGAGTCGGCTAAGCGAGACTCCAGACGGGCACCCCGCGCCTGGATACGGCCTTTTAATTGTGAGGAGGCACCGTATTTGCAATGATGTTCTACCACAGATGTTTGGAAAAATACCTGCGAACGTCACTTGAAAGTCCATACATGTCCTTGCATACTACATAAACATTCAACGGAAATGTCTATGTCATGTTCTTCTATGTGTCTATTTTACTGTAACTTTTATAGCCAGTTTGAATAAATAGTATTTAAATATGCGTACGTTTGAATATGTGATATACCCAGTATGTCATTGAATCGGCACCTAGCAATTTAGACATCAGACAAAATACAATTGGGCAAATTTGTCTAACCGGTCTACATTACCGAACTATCATAAGGTGAGCTTCAAACAATTAAGCCAGTTGTATCTCTTTGAAACACTGTGCATTGTGGTGACAAACAGGTTCTATGGGGGAAGCTATGATACCCCTGGAACCGTTCATAATGGCGTTGCAGGCACGACATATGGGCACACCTTACTTTTGGACAGGGAGTGTGGTGTGCCTCTTCTAATGTTTAACAGCACGAGAACGAGGGAAGAGACTGAGAAAGAGGGAGGGAGAGAGGGAGGGAGGGAGGGGGAGGGAGGGAGGGAGGGAGGGAGGGAGGGAGGGAAACAGAAAAAAAGAAACCGCCTTCCCAGCAGGCACAACGCCAACGTCGTTTCGATGTCGAAAATAGGTAGAGATGAGGTTGCGACGTCGGACAACATAATTATATACGCAACGTCGATCAACCCCCGTCGTGCCAACGTCGAAGTTTGACGTTGTTTAGACGTATATAGGTTTGGTTAGCGCGTGTCACGGACGCTAGACCCGCGCCTCATTGGTTTAGCCGCGTAAAGTCGTCTGCATCTGACATTTGCACTTTTTATAGGTAAAACTTCAAACTACTAAATATCCTAATAATAATAATAACAACAACAACAAGTACTACAGGTTTTTAATTCACGTATCCTTGTCAGTGAACACATTTTCAAACTAAACTATTTAAGTACAATTGTACACATTTGATCCATTTTTTAATAAAATGCTACAGCATACGTAAATAAAATAGTCCATTTATAAATGCTTTCCAGCTATATTAAAGTGCTGTCCTCGGTGGAAATTTGATTACTAGATGTGCTGCTACATAGTGTCCTGTTAGGAAACTAGGCATGCACCCCTTGTTGAGATTTCAGAGTTTGGATACGTCCATGATCTCACGCATCTTTCCCGACACAGCTCTGTTAGACGCTTTGATTCTGTGAGATTGCATTAGTGGCAATAAAGAATAACCTATATGGAAAACGGAACAATTCATACTAAGCATAAAACAATGCATTTGCACATTATTTTCGCCACAAATGACTGTACTGAGCTCAATTATAGCAATACCATGCAGTGACTAGGAGCCTCATAGGTGCGTCGGTACTGGGAAACATCGTGACAGTGGCGCCGCATGGTGGGTTTCACTGGTAGTTATTGAGCTGCTCCCTCGTTTTCTTACTAACATTAATAAATGCATTTTGTTATCGTTGACATCCCGTTTTCGTATATATGTATACTACACTGTTATAATCATCGCATAAAACGGCTAAATTAGGCAAATTATATAAATGTACACGAATAAATTACAAAACAAAAACTCGCACTACCTCATCCGGGCACCTGCCGTTGCTACCAAACACACACAGCAAGATGGCGGCGTGCTGCGAGCAGCGGCTGTTGTTTGCTTAACTTATCATAAATATTTGATGATACCTCCGCTGTCACGGCAGAACATCAGCGCGCATCTACATAATTAAAACGTCCGTGATTCGCCGCGAATTTCAAACGGCATCATGGACGAACGCCACTGGTGGATGGCGGGAAAGATCCAGGAAAGTTTCCACATCGGCGGTTATGACAACCCGACGCTGCTGGAAGATTTCTTTGACAACGACAAGACGCTAGACATGATCAACGGTTTCCTGAGCGCTGGCGGCCAATCTCGTCTGTTCTTCTATTGCGACCGGCCAGAGACGGGCATGCTGTCGACGCGCCAGCTACACATTACAGGGACGCTCGCTAGTCTGAAAGACGTCAACTTGGAAGAGATCACCATCCTGTATTTCCTGAGACGCGACACGGAGCGCGAGGTGGGTGGGGAGTTAGTCGTGTGTGTGTTAACAGATGACTTTGTTATGGAAATGGACATGGTATATATATATATATTATATATATATATATATATATATATATATATATATATATATATATATATATATATATATATATATATATATATATATATATATATATATATATATATATATAGATCAGAACGTTATATTCTATTTCAGTTATAAATAGTAAACGTAATTAATTGTAGGCCTTAATTGTATGTATACGTAACCTGATATATAGTATAACTTGGAAACCACATATCATCATCTAGTTGTCTGGAGGATGGGTCCCATGATAGTTATTCACCATACGTCTCCATTGGTATCTGTCCTACATAGCCTTTTCAAGTTCAGGAACTATTATCCCAAATTCAGACAGACGCAAGTTGTTTTGGATACATTTGGCAAGGCCTTCCGTATGTATGCTCTGGTTGCCAAGTAACTTCTTCTTTACTACTTCTTTATTTCTAGAGCAATGACCTGCTGTATAATTTATTAATAGTTTAAAATACCATGCTCTGGTTATGCCTTATAGTTCTCTGCTGTGCTTTCTACCCAACTGGCACGTCATAGCTAGTGCATCAAAAGGAACCTAGACATACCTGTTTGAAAATATCTGTATGAAAAATCTGTTTAATTACAGTGCTCACAAAACAATTACCTGTTCACACATTCACTGACCATGCAGACAGTCACTGTTGAGAGACACATCCTATTATGTATTCTAAATGCAAACAATGACAGCATCACTCTGCTTGGTAATAGTTGTTTCCTAGTTATGGTGCTTTGTTTGGATGAATTTGTGTTCTTTGCATAAGAATGTACTCCCATTGACCATAATGGTGTTAGCAAAACTGGCTTCAAAGGGGCCTGCATTAGTTAAGTGTAATCAATTTAAAAATTAGTGATGCAATCATGATTGTCATACATCACTGGAGGGGCTCAGTATCATTACAAACCAGTAATACAATTCTGCTTACAGGATTTATTTGTGTTACAAGTAAGAACATATGTTTACACCATACAGTTTTACCCCTAATAGTAATTTTTATTTGTAACACTCCGCTTTTCTATGTACTACATTCTTGTATTCATGACAGTAACATTCTATTTTAAGGTGGATGCTGTACACATGGAGAAAGATATCTACAGCGGTGAACTGAAAGGAAACCCTATCAACATCCTCAATGCACTCCTCACCGAGATATTTTTGCCTCTGATACGTGCCAAGAAGGAATGGGGTCAGTGCACGGAAGATCATAAACAATACCTGCTGCAAAACCTTGAGAAGACTGTGTCGAACTTGTCAGAGCCAGGTGGAACATCACTAGCCAGCAAGCACGTGGTGAGTCAGTATGAACCCTTGGCATCACACAACATTGTGCTACATAATGCCAATGTAATCTATGTAGAAAATACTTTGCAGAGTTACATTAAAAGTATTACATACTAACTGCACAATTGCTACAGAAATCCACAAATCTCTTCGGGAACAGTGGTCCATAAAACTGCACAGCACCTTCTCCAGCTCAGCGTGTTTTTGCCACCTGTTTGACTTCATTCAAAGACTTTCAACCCAGTTTTCTTTGTTCTCTTTCCACAGTTTTTACCTTGTTATTTCTTGGCGATCCACTTTCTGTCTGCTTTCAAGCATCCACAGTGTTAATGCAGTTACTGTCTTCATCCATTCTCAGGGTGTGCCAAACCCAGTTAATAATAATAATTAACTTCTATGGTGCCTATATCCTCAGGACCCTGAGCTCAGAGGTGCGACAAAACAGAATCATTAAGCTTAATCGTGAACAGGATGCACAAAAGTCATCAGAACGAAGACCATGGATTTATGGTGGAAATGCAATTTTTAATAAATATGTCTTGAAGTTTTTCGGAAGGTAGGTATAGTTTCAGACGTTTTCAGAGTGATTGGGAGTTCATTCCAGGTCCTGGGCGCAATGACAGAAAGCACATTTGCCCAAGTTAAATACCTTTTTAGGATCAATAAGTTGTGAAATTTTCTGATCTGATCTTCTTATCCTGACTCTCTGTCTGTCTTTAGTTTGGTTTTATTTTGAATATCTTCATTTGAGACTATTTATAATCATAATTGCATTAACCTAATTTATTAGCTATTCTAATCATATTTTAATCATAATCTGTTCATATGCAGATGCTCCGTGCACCTGAGAGTGTAGTCGGTGCTGACTTCAAGCATCACCGTCTGGCTGCCCTCGACCAAAACATCATTGCAGAGTATGAGAAGCTGGTGACAGAATGGGTGTCAACGATTGAAGCGATCCTGGGTGACACGTCAGATGAGAGGTGGTTATAGTTTAAATTTGATAGTATTTGTTTGTTGACGGATTTTGCGACACATATTTTCATTGTACTTGTGTTAGAAGTTGTGAACACCCGACACACAGAGTGGACTGTTTTGTGTCACTAATCGTGACGCATTAAACTGTTCCTTGCAACTATTTTTACAGGTTCTTCCTCATTACAATCTTTTCTCACATCTCATTTGAAAATAATTTTATAAAAAAGAAACCTATCTGGTATCCACTACAACTAGTGTGACTTAATGTGTTATTTTGTTTTGTTGAAATCATCGGACAAACTGTTAATTATTTTTTACTCGATCTGGTTAGAATTCAGTGAAAAATGGAAATAGTGGCTTTATATATTATGGCGCAATGCTATTAATATTTTTACAAGTTACCCGATCTAGCGATCAAAGTTAACTCATGACGATTTCAACAAAAGTTTGCACTTTTTATTAAACTGACGGCTTATGTGACTTAAGCTATTCACACACACGACATATTTAAACATCAACAAACCTGATTTACAGTGAGTTACATAAGTTGTGGAGGCAGCTTTAAATGAATAATAATCAATATAATGATCTTAAATTACCGTATTCAACCTGTTAAACGTACATTAATTAGCGTACACCCCCTTTTTAATCAGCAGGATCCATAATTATTGTAATTCGACTGGGGGAACAACTGAAAAATTTTGCCTTCTGTTGTTAAACAGTTGGCACCACTTTTCATTTCTACACCAGTCACCACTAGTGTTAAGCTGTTAGCTTATTGTCGAGAGACACACATTTTGGTGTACGCTTATAAGAACAGATTCCTTGATATTTTTCCATGGCCTAATTTTTTTTACTGTGTGCATATTGGTCGAATATGGTAAATTTTGTTGAAGCACACATGACAAAATGTAAAACGTTGCTGTCATATGCAGATTCATGGACCCGAACGCTGGTCCTCTGTCTGAGTTGGACCGGTGGAGACGGAGACAGAGGCTATTGACTGGGATCATGGAGCAACTGAAGGGGAAGGAATGCAAAGCAGTCATTGGCGTCCTCATCACTGCCAAGTCTCGGCTCATCAAGAAGTGGAAGCTCATCGACTGTGGGTCAGTGCTGTGTTCAGCTGTCATCAAGGAGCCATCTCAAAAGAGTGATCTTTGATATTGAATGAAATTTGTTTCAATGGCAGGGGGATAGCAACTTTTTTGTTTAGCGTTATGAATGTATGTGCTTTTCCCAAAGAACTGTTTATTTTATAATCACTGTTCGTAAGGGGTGGTCGCATAACTTCTCATAGTCAAAAAACATATAGCATTGCGTATCTGTGGTTTTTGGACTTTGAGAACTTATGCGATGACCCCTAAGTGTGCTGACTTCAACTCCATGCAGGCAGTTTTTTATGACAACTGAATACGAATCATATATGATTTAAATGTTCACTGGTATCAACAGGTCAGTGTAGTTAAATGTTTGTTGAGAATGTCTAGGGGGAGTTTAAATAGCATTGGTTTCATTTAGTATCAAACGTCAATGTTTTAAGGTGGCCCCTAAAAATATACACGTGTGTAAGATTCAAAGAACTCAAGTTGCAGAACAGATGTTAACCATGTGCAACTAAAATCAAGAATATCACGCCAGTGGTTTACTCAGAATGTGTTCTAAAAGTTGGAATCCAGTCGTTTCTCTGAATGACTGAGGGCTTACATTTTAACCAGCATGACCGATAAACACATGTGCAATTCTATAAAATCAGAGTGACCCAGACTAATGTGATGTATTAAGGGAGGCTGACATACACAGAACCAATGCAAAGTCTCAAACAGATGTGTTATTTTGCTGGAAAGAAGACTCCTTTAGTAAACAAAGACAAAAATACATCACATAAGTTGAGTTTGGATGCAAATAGCATGGCCGTACCCTTTTGGCAATAATAGGAATAGTTGTATATGAATATATATATATATTATGTTCATTTGGTGAGCAAATATTGCCAGAATACCACACTCTTGACATTGTGTTATATAACAGTATGGTGTGGCCTGTGAAATTAAGATGTGTGTTCAACAAGGTTTTCCTAGTAAACCACTGCATAGGCTGAAAGCCATGACTTTTGTTTCACTTTAAATGATTGTGTGGGTTGGATTTTTGGGTTGATATCGCAGCAGCAGTATATTTTGTAAAACCATAGTACCATGGTATGCGTGGATGAAGACATTTAATTTAATAGCATCATTGCTGGCGATTATGGCCTAAGACTATCATGCAGGCATAAAAAACAGCAGTAAACACCAGCCGCTTTGGTCAGCCATGGCAGAGGAATTATTTGCTGATTTAATTGTGATACTGGTGGAATTAATTAGTCTGAATCATGCTGGTATTGTTCTTGTATGAAACAATACTTTTATAATTTGATGTAATTTGTCTTGAATTGTTCTGATACTTTTAAGACATGTTATTATGTGATGCTATGCTTACTTTAAATTGTTCCATTTTGTTCCGTGTAGCATCACCGACGCAATGAACGAAACAAAGGATAAAGTGCGGTACCTCGAGTCTCTGAAGCGCCACCTGGACATGCTATACAATGGCGCTACCCCAGCGAACATCATTAGCGTAGCCTTGCCTGGACTTCTGGCCGCAGTCAAACAGATGGATTCTGTGTCACGGTTTTACTCTCGCCAGGGCTTCCTTGGACTGCTCTTTACAAAGGTGGGTCACAAACAAGATGTGTGTTATTTTGTTGTTTCCAAACTTACAAGTTTTGGTGTATTCTAATTGCCTTCTCGTCTTTCATGGAGTGAAATTACCATTCTGTATGTCATGGACAGGGGCACAGACCTCTCTGAGTTAAGTTATTAAGAATCTGTCACATGATTAAAAATATGGCAAACTATTCATCCACTGTTCATTTCTTGCCGTTTACTACAAATGAGTTCTTTTCACTTAAAATTAGTACTGTATAAATTACATTACAAATGTGTACATCATATCTTTTGTATGATACATCGAAATAATATACAATAGATGGAGGTGCATTAATAAATTTGTTGTCTCATCTATGCGAAGTCAGTTCTGTTTGTCTGCCTCTGCACAGACAAACATATACAATAGACACTTAGTTTTTTCATGTTGATCTGTTGGTGATGTCGTCAATACATTTGCCTGTTTTACACAGGAACACCAAATCGTGAACTGTAAGATTCGAATCACGAGTCAAGTCACAAGTGAAATTAAATAACACGAATGGATTTCACTCTATTCCGAGTAAGTTATTTGAATCAAGAAGCTCTGATTGACATTTTGTGTCTTACCAGATATTTTTGTCACCATAAACTACTCCACAAGCCAGTGAGACGTTCCTGCTCTCTACACTATAGGTCACCAACCAACTGGTGCTGGCCTGTAAAGAATACATTCACCAGACGACCTTGACCCCACCCGACATTGACCTACTTTGGGTGAAGGTGCAAGAGGAAGTGGATCAGCGGGAGTCACAGTCCGCTGGGTCTGGACTGACCCCCATCGCTGACCCGCAACAGAAGTACTTTCAAAGCCAACTCGATAGCAGGCTCAAGGTATCTATTTCTCATGGTAGTTCTAGTAATACCAGACATGCAATTTAATGCTAAACTTTTGTTGCAATTTGTGTGTTTATTTGACTTAAAATGGACCAGTCGTGTGCTGGTCAGCAACTCAACAAAACTAGTGTTGCATGTTGATTTGCCTGCTGCAACAGTTGTTGAACCAATTTAAAAATTTAACCCTGGCAACACACATTGTTTAAAGTGAAACCAAAGGCATTGTTTTGGACCTTTGAACCTATAAGGGTGCCTAACAACTAACTAACCTTACAGGGAATCTGTTCTAAAAGTGTGAAATTCTGGTCTAATGTCATTTTTCATGGAGGCTGACATTTAATATATTTAGGTGCAAATGCCTTTGGCTTCATTTTAATGTCTGCTGACCCAGTCACACAAACATGTGATTTGCAACAAAAGTTTAGCAATTTACAGCTGGCATCAATTCAGGTACAAAGTCTGAATGTCTATATTTAAAATCATGTCATATAGTATAAAACATCATGACTGCCCAAATGGGTTTTCATGAACCACAGTTTATGTTATATCTGTGTAGGAATATCGATTTTAATTACCGTTCAGTACATTCGCAAACAGCTCTCAACAATTTTTAATATTTGTGTTGAGGCATTACATATAATTAATGACCACATATAATTAATAACTGTAAAATTCCGTTCCCTCTGCATGCAAATATAAATATATTTTTTATGTGTGGTTCAATAAGTACATCTGGGCAGTCACGAAGTTAGAATATATTAAATTTTACTATTAAAACGATCAGACTTTGTACCTTTAATTAACTATAATAATTCTAGCGTAAGCATTTTTAACAGTGCATTTTTAATATCACTACTGCGATCTAGCGGACAATACCACATCAAAATATTAGCTGAATTTGCTAATAGATGGCGACTCTTATAAGTTTGCGCCTTGAGTAACTTGCTTTAACTTGAAATAAATTATTTCTTTCCTATATAATTAACATTATTATGAATATCTGCTTTAATTTTAGGATGTATTTGCTTAATTTTGGTGCATTTTCTGCAGATATTTGATATTTCTAAAGAAGTTTCATCGGTATGTTAGTGATACATTAAAGTCTCAACTGACTATAACCACTATAATTGGAGGACATCTTACCTGAAACATAATGCAGTTTCCGACCCACACGTGGCACCGCGGACATGAATTTTGCTGCATGTCCAGTGCAGGAAAAATGTCATGAACAAAGACGTGACTTATACTTTGCCATTATCAATCTAACTAAATCATTTGACTGTGAACAGAGATGCCCGTCTTGGATGTTCTCCTAAATTTTTCTCTGTTACTCGATAACTACATGAGAATATGAAAGGATGTGCATTGCAAGATGGTGATCAATCGAAACCCTTTAGCATCAACACTGGTGTGAAACAGGGCTGTGTACTTGCACCCACACCCTTTTCTAGTGGAGCGCTAGTGGACACACAGATGGTGGCATGTTCAAGCTAAGCCATCTCGGGGCTAATCAAAAGTGAAAACAGTAACCATTATTGATCTTCAGTACACGGTCGACTGTGCAGTTGTCACTCACTCAGCACAATATCTGCAGAACACACTCGATGTCCTTGTAGATTCATATAAGCTCTTCAGACTCTCAGTCAATGCCACAAAGAAAAACATTCTACATCAACTGGCACAATCGTCAGCTACAACGCCATCACCAAACATCATAAGAGAATGCACTGCTCTTGATAATTTTGACCATTTCGCGTACTTAGGAAGCAACCTTTCCAGCAGACATCGATGTGGAAATTCAGTACAGAATAAAATCACTAAATCGTGAGAATATGTCAACATTTTTAAATGGCATGAGTTAAAATCCGGAGACTTGGCACCTATGTAACCAGACTTGTCTTGCACAGGTCTCGTCAAGTCGGAGTAGCAGGAAAGCACCAGCAGTGGACTCGAGTAACGACAGTTTATACCTGAGACTTCGAGCCTGCCTCACACTGCAGAGTGTCTACCGCGACATGATCCGCACACTGCGAGACTCACTCGGAAACTCATCCATGTTGTCACACTTCACTTCTGTCGGCAGTCTCGCACAGGCCCCCACAAGGTGGGTGTATGGTGGGAGGAAGGGGTTTGTGTGTGACATTGGTGGGGGTTTAGTTGTGATATTGGTGGGTAGTTAAGTTGTGACGTTTGTGGGGGTTCATGTGTGGCATTGGTTGGGGTTCATGTGTAACATTTGTTGGGGTTCATATGTGACATTGGTGGGGGTTCATGTGTGACATTGGTGGGGGTTCACATGTGACATTGGTGGGGGTTCACATGTGACATTGGTGGGGGTTCATGTGTGACATTGGTGTGGTTCATGTGTGACATTGGTGGGGGTTCAGATGTGACATTGGTGTGTGACACTAGGGGTGCATTTGTGAAATTGGGGGTGTTCACATGTAATGCTGGGGGGGTTCAATTATGCATGACACTGGGAGGTTCAAGTCTAACACTGGGGAGTTCATGTGTGACACTGTAGGGTTTATGTGTGACACTAGGGGATTCATATGTGACACTGAGGGGGCTCATGTGTGACACTGGGGGTTTAATGCGTGACACAAGGGAGGTCTTGTGTGACATAAGGGGGTTCATGTGTTACACTGGGGGGGGTTGTGTTTGTGTTTCATGTGTGACATTGTTTGTGTCCTTGTCAGGTCCAGACCCGGCCTGATTACAGCTGGCAGCAGGCAGTGGGGCAAGTTGAGCACATCATCCCCCGTCAAGAAGCAGCCGAGTGATCACGAAGGTCATGGGGTGTCGGTGGCTGACGAGGAGACGATTATGTCACACATTGATGAATTCTGCTCACGGATTCGTCAGATAATCGACATTGTCAACACACTGTCACAATTTAACAAGTGGGTGTCTTGTCAATGTATTCATCTGTTCGCAACTTTTGGTTTGGCAGGCGTAATAAAATAAGCTTTGGCGCCAATCCATGACAGCATGTCTGATGGCATCTAGCAGACATTCGGTCTTTCCTTACTAGCAGGTATTTACCTAAACCTATTTTTTTTTTCAAATATACAAATATAAAATTTTTTTCTTTTTTATATCATATATCATTCATGCATAACCCTGCTGTTTCACTTCCCCCACCCCAGGGTTGTGAAGACTACCGCGGGGGTGCCCCGTCCTAGGAAGGAACACATCGTGTGTGACAAGTCTACAGAGGAACCTGTAATGCCAGATGATGACGTTTCCCCAGGTCAACACAACTTCTTCCTTGCTAGATATTCTGCTGTCATCATGTGCATCCTGTATTAACAGTATAGTGTAATCTGCCTAACTTTCCACTCATCAATCTTTCCATCTAGTAAACCTTCCACCCTTTCCACATCCAGTAATCTGACTATCCGTTCATCCTACCGTATATCACTATATCGCGATTACCCCTATTCTACTACCCATCAATTTGTTCACTCCATGCCACCCCTCATCACCCCGCCCCACCCCACCCCACCCCACCCCACTTCACCCAACCCCACCCCACTATGCAGTCCATCCTTTCCTGTGCATATCTACTCATTTGTCTTTTCCCCTCACCCGAAGCTGCTGTACTGAACCCCATGCTCTTGTTCCCACTCAGATCCCTATCAACCCCCACTACACTCCGCTGAACCCCATGCTCTTGTTCCCACTCAGATCCCTATCAGCCCCCAATGCACTCTGCTGAACCCCGTGCTCTTGTTCCCACTCAGATCCCTATCAGCCCCCACTACACTCCTCTGAACCCTATGCTCTTGTTCCCACTCAGATCCCTATCAGCCCCCACTACACTCCGCTGAACCCCATGCTCTTGTTCCCACTCAGATCCCTATCAGCCCCACTACACTCCGCTGAACCCCGTGCTCTTGTTCCCACTCAGATCCCTATCAGCCCCCACTACACTCCGCTGAACCCCATGCTCTTGTTCCCACTCAGATCCCTATCAGCCCCCACTACACTCCGCTGAACCCCGTGCTCTTGTTCCCACTCAGATCCCTATCAGCCCCCACTACACTCTGCTGAACCCCGTGCTCTTGTTCCCACTCAGATCCCTATCAGCCCCCACTACACTCCGCTGAACCCCATGCTCTTGTTCCCACTCAGATCCCTATCAGCCCCCACTACACTCTGCTGAACCCCGTGCTCTTGTTCCCACTCAGATCCCTATCAGCCCCCACTGCACTCCGCAGAACCCGGTGCTCATGTTCCCACTCAGATCCCTATCAGCCCCCACTACACTCCGCTGAACCCGGTGCTAATGTTCCCACTCAGATCCCTATCAGCCCCCACTACACTCCGCTGAACCCGGTGCTCATGTTCCCACTCAGATCCCTATCAGCCCCCACTACACTCCGCTGAACCCGGTGCTCATGTTCCCACTCAGATCCCTATCAGCCCCCACTACACTCCGCTGAACCCGGTGCTAATGTTCCCACTCAGATCACTATCAGCCCCCACTACACTCCGCTGAACCCCGTGCTCTTGTTCCCACTCAGACCCCTATCAGCCCCCACTACACTCCGCTGAACCCCGTGCTCTTGTTCCCACTCAGACCCCTATCAGCCCCCACTACACTCCGCTGAACCCCGTGCTAATGTTCCCACTCAGATCACTATCAGCCCCCACTACACTCCGCTGAACCCCATGCTCTTGTTCCCACTCAGACCCCTATCAGCCCCACTACACTCTGCTGAACCCCGTGCTCTTGTTCCCACTCAGATCCCTATCAGCCCCCACTACACTCCGCTGAACCCGGTGCTAATGTTCCCACTCAGATCACTATCAGCCCCCACTACACTCCGCTGAACCCCGTGCTCTTGTTCCCACTCAGACCCCTATCAGCCCCACTACACTCCGCTGAACCCCATGCTCTTGTTCCCACTCAGATCCCTATCAGCCCCACTACACTCCGCTGAACCCCATGCTCTTGTTCCCACTCAGATCCTTATCAGCCCCCACTACACTCCGCTGAACCCCGTGCTCTTGTTCCCACTCAGATCCCTATCAGCCCCACTACACTCCGCTGAACCCCATGCTCTTGTTCCCACTCAGATCCCTATCAGCCCCCACTACACTCTGCTGAACCCCGTGCTCTTGTTCCCACTCAGATCCCTATCAGCCCCCACTACACTCCGCTGAACCCCATGCTCTTGTTCCCACTCAGATCCTTATCAGCCCCCACTACACTCCGCTGAACCCCGTGCTCTTGGGGCCATCACTGAGGATGAGGAAGACATCAGTGTACAAGAAGACGAGGCTGCAGAGAATGACAAGGACCACAAGCAGAATGGACACATGGATAATCCCTTTGATTTCACCAACAAGAGCAGTGGACTGACAAAGACCGATGTTGACCTCTTACGTAGGTGACATTTCTGTGTGATTTTAAATTTTTTAGAATCACAGGAATATTACTATTACACATTACAACAGTACAGCCCCATTCATTCGTAACCAAGGCAATGTGATACCACATTTGGTCATAACTATTGTGTCTGATCTAGCCACTGACATTACATATTTGTTTTAATTAATCGGGGCCATTGCGAAGGATTTAATTGTTGAATCTTAAAGGCTGGTTTACATTAATGATTTTCGCTCACTGTGACCTAGAATTTGACTCTCGTTACTTGTGATGTGATGGAAAATGCATGTTCTTCATGCATCTAGCATTTGGTGTAACTCGGTCAGCAGTTTCAAAATCGAGGTGAACCGTTTGATCATGCAGAACCAACCCTAGCTCTTCCCGATAAAATTTATAGAAAAATCAACTTTGCTTATCGGTCTCGTGTAAAGAGACGTTCTTATATATCGCAGTATCCCGTCCTCAGGACTTCTCAATGCGCTTTACGCTTGACATCTCTGGGAAGCATTCAGCCATGTTGCAATTACTATGCAAAGACTATTCGTTCAGATATCCACCTCTGTCTGCAGCCAGGTACTCATTTATACAGTGAACTATGGCAATATGGGATGAACAAAATTGCCAAAGCTTTGAAATGGTGGCAAGAGGGTTCCAACCCAGGTTTTCCCGATGTTTTAACCATTACGCTACCACACCCCACATAGCTTGGGTTTATGTGGCCAAATTTGGTGGCACATTATCATGCGACATCGATAAATTGTAGCACAAAGCTCATGTAATATGGCCTTTAGTTGACTCCAAAAGACACAATGTGACATGACAAGCCAAAATATCTTTTTATCTTGGGTCCCGTTGTGTCTGAACTTGTCTTTAAATGAATATGTTTGATTTTTGTTTGCCACAGATAATTACTATGATGACAACATGGATGAAGATGGTCCAAGTGTGTCATCCATCGTCAGAGATCATGTAACCAAGATGACAGAGATAATGAGAGAGAATGTCACCACCAAGACAATGCTTGATGTCGAGAGCAAGGTCAGTAGTGACGTGTCATGTATTAATTACATATATATATATATTAATTACTTTAATTATTACAGTTTTATATGATTTTTCAACCAACATTTATTCTGTGGTCATAATAGTGGCTATTTGCATGCGATATCAAAACGTAATCATATAATGAATTGCATAATCATAGTGTGTACAGTGGGATGAGCATTCCTATTTTTCCTATATTTAAATTCTTATATTTTCCAAAAATTCCTGTTTTCCTAATAATTTCTTGTGATTCATCACTTCCAAAGTATTGTTGTGGTAGAAATCTACACATCGATGACCTCTAATATCTGATATGGTGTGAATCACACCGTACCATCAGCAAATTTCGTGACGTAATGTTGAAAGTGGCAGTTGCTAATTTGTGTTAACCCGAGTCAAAAGACAGCACCACCTGAAATAATGCTATATTTTGTTTTTATCTGAATTCTTATATTTCCTATACATTTTAGGCCAAAATCGGATGGGCACACTGTGACTATAATATATTATTGTTTCTTTGTTATAAGTGGGGCTTTAGTAACTTCGTACTTACCAAATTTACTTGTATGTTTGCTAGGACAAAGAGAGGTTTGACATCATCTACAACAACTTCCAGTCGACGGTTCAGGATTTGGAGAAGTTTCTTGGAGCCTACCTAAGAGCAATCTTCACAAAGAAGATGAAGACATATGAAGGGCTTGAACTGCTCACAAAGTAAGCAATTTGTTTATCTCTGCATTTACAATGTCTTACAACTGTTGCTGTTTTTCCTGGTTGAAAAAGTTATGCCATAGGTGATGATATACAGCCCTATTATGGCATAATTGTACACAAACTAAAATGGAAATTGTGCAATGAAAAGTGGCTTTGTATTTATCCGGTAAGCTGTACAATGAGTGCATGATTCAGGTTCACTCCAGTGCAACAAAGGGCCAGCATACGCATTGTCATCTCTGAGAAGTTTGTCGAGGTGTTCAACTGGTATGGAGCTGACCTGGATGCCATCCAGGCCCTTTACAACAAACACAAGGTAATGGCTATATACAGGATCTAGTTTTATTTTCAAATGTTACGTTTAATTAGACTTTTGTTTTGCATAATTACTGCTGACATGTTCAAAATTTGGTCCACACTGCACTCCTGACCAGTCCTTCACTCCCCACAGGATGACCCACCACTCATCCGGAATGCTCCACCTGTCGCCGGTGCCATCCAGTGGTCTCGGCAGCTCCTCAAGCGTATCGAGGACCCGATGGTGGTCTTTCGAGACATCAAAGCCGTGTCCCACTTGAAGGACTTCACTCACACCGCCAAGATCTACAACCGCCTCGCTACTGCGCTCGTCACATTCGAGAACCTCTGGTTGGCATTCTGGAGGTCTCAGATAGAGCAGGCGAGAAACGGCTTGTGTGCAACGCTGCTTGTGCAACATCCAGAGACAAAAGAGCTGCTCGTGAATGCAGATGACAGGTTTGTGTGACCTTTTGCTGTCCATTGCTGAATGTGGAGGTAATTTTGAAATGTCGCTTAACAAGGTTTTCATAGATAGATTTCTTTTCAAGGAATACAATTTGAAATTGGGCATCTACAATCTGGCAAGTGTCACATGCAATAAATCATATGTTCCGCACACACAAACGGTTGTTTTGTTTTACACTTCACAGCTGGTTTGTTTAGTGTTGTTTATTTATATTCGTAGCACCCATGTTTTTTAGAACCAGCTTATACACGCAGCTCAAAATGCTGTACGGACATTTTAAATATTATATATATATAATTTTCATAGTAACATTACATATAAATCTCACATGGGCAGAGCGAGATTTAATACATACTGTGTGCCTGTAAGAAACGCTGCCACGTATATAGCGCTTCATCGGATTACACTAGAATTTGTAATGTTTTATTTTTTATGTTTTACTTTAAATGCTCTAATGTTACTACATTATTGTTATAATATTGTAGAGTTCTGGCCATGATACACGAAGCCAAGTGGTTGTCCCGGATTGGAATCAGCATCCCTGAAGGAGCACAGGAAGTGCAGCACGAGGAGGCTAAGTCAGTGGAAAAATGCATAATGTGGTTGGGGAAACATCAAAATAACAGAATTTAACACAGTGGCTAATTTCGGGGATTAACAGTAATCTTTAATAATTGCTTTAACAACGGTTATAAATGTGACAAATTGCTAAATTTATAAATACATTTTAAGTTATGGATGATCTCAAAATATTGATGATTTCTCACTACATGAAATTTAAACTGTGTGCAACTTTGACGACTTTGTATTCGGTGGCAGGTGGCACTTCAAGCATCTTAGCGCATGAGTGCTTGCACGCACTCGAAATCAGCATTCTTATGAACTGATCAGCATTCTTATGATCTGTGATAAAAATAAACAATCTAATAAACAACTTATTTAAGAAAATACATCGATGCAGAATGAAGCTAATTTTGGGTAGTGTTTTATTGTGCATCGATAGATAGACAAAAATAGACATCATTAGAACATTGATTATAATATAGACATCATTAGAACATTTGATAAATAACATATGGATGAGACATCACTAGAACGTTTGATAAATAACAGGGATGAGACATCATTAGAACGTTTGATGAATAACATAGGGATGAGACATCATTAGAACGTTTGATGAATAACATAGGGATGAGACATCATTAGAACGTTTGATAAATAACAGGGATGAGACATCATTAGAACGTTTGATGAATAACAGGGATGAGACATCATTAGAACGTTTGATAAATAACAGGGATGAGACATCATTAGAATGTTTCATACATCTTTGCATAGATACTTAGCTGCACTGTGATAGTTATATTGATGAATATAAGAAACAGAATACTGTGCAACGTACCTTCAGAGGTCAAAATGTGATGGCCACCTGCATCCATGAAATTGCGCTAATGGGCAACTGTGATAATGATAAAGTTTTTGTAACACATGTAATTGTTTTATTGTATATACTATTATTGGTTACATTACATATATTGTGTTTTGTCATTTCATCATTATTGCATTATCAGATTCAAGGCCTACAAGAATCATCTGGAGTTGGTCCTGCGACAGTTCAATGATGTGAAGAATTCAATCCCAGCGACTGTGAAGCCATGGTTCCAACCCCATGTGGATGTCGTTGTCAGTAGCTTCCATCCGGGACTCAACACACTTGCATGGAACTGCATGAATATTGGTAGGTAATGACAACAAGCGTAGGAGCAACATTGTGTAATGACAGTAATACAATAAGTATGTATCTGTTGAAAAATAGTTACATTTTTGTTATTGCAACAATAATACTTAACACTGTGCCAAACAGTTTAGAATGTTACAAATGTCATATGTGCTGTAATGGGAGATGCATTATAATTTGTATATTGGAAATTTTTATTGTTATAAGTAATAAGCTTGTGGAATGTACCTTTTTTAGTAGTATTGCGGTACGGCTTCGTTGGGGCTGTTCCTTTATCAAATTAGGCCTTCTTCTTTATTGCATTCAGAATACCTAAATAAAATAACAACCAAAGATACCATCTCAAAACACTGGTGTTTGACGCTACAAATTTTTTTTTTGCATCAGACTGCCCTCCCTATGTGAAATGTTGATTTAATTGATTTGTGGGCATCCATTAAAACGTCCTTGTTTTTCAAGGTAGCCACCACATACCACACAGGTATACACCTACTAACAGATTATAGCAAAATGTCATTGATTTGTTTCTGGTTCATCGACACCGTTTTGAAAAATTATCAGAAAATAAACAATGTTTTTTTGAAAAAATACACAGTGTCATACAAAACAAAACATCTGCTAACGTCTTCCCCAGTAAAACCAATTTTGCCTAGTATCAAACAGCGATTTTTTTAGATGTGCTCTAAACTGTAACAACATCGTACTTGTTGGTGTACGAATAACACTCTGGAGTATCATAGGATAAGACAGTTTCACAAACGTTGTAACAGCCATACATGCGGATATACATTATACACAAATATAGATTATTCGCATAGTGGTTGTCTCCGAATCTAAGCCACCATTGTCATCACATCCTGACTTACAGACTCCAATTAACAAAGTAGAAGTATTATTTCCGAATTATTTCTAGTTTAGCCATGTGTTACAATGTTCTGATCTCTCTCTACAGATGCGTTCCTGCATAACATTCACTCGAACATTGAGCGACTGAAGGACCTGGTGAAACAAATCAACGACATTGTGCAGTCGAAGGTGGAAGGAACAATAGAGAAGATCCAGGAGATGTTCTTCTTCGACTACAAACTGGCTTTCTCACGCTCTTGGGTCAGTAGTCCCTGTCACTGCCACTGTGTTGTTGTTGCAGCTGTTATTCGTTACCTTTGATGGCCATTTACATGTAATGACATTTTAGCAACGAGTAAATGCAGTTCTCCGGAAGCAAAAATGATATGCTCATCTAGTTTGGTTTGTTGCAGTCACCTACATATTTTCCAATGGCTCCATAAATTTGTTATGTGCAATATCTTAATAAAGTTTGCGTCGACAAATATTGCATTTGCAATAATATAAATTTGAAAAGTCAATCAAAATATAAATATTTATACTAATATTTTTTATAATAATAAAAAAATTCCTGAGATATGTAAGCCAATAATAACTGTGAAAGCATTATGATAAAATATCAATTTCTTTTTCAGTGTTACAATACTCAGCTATCTCCTCTTAAACTTGAGTTATGCAGCAGCTATACTCAGGACACGTTACACCAGACCTCTACTTTTAATGGGGAAACATTGACGTCATCAGTTTTACCTTAACTTTTTTCAGATTTCACACAATTTTTTATTTATTTTTTGTGCATAATTGTGTTTTATTTATGCATTTCATGTATTTTATGTAAAGTATATTGAGTTTTCAAGGAAACTGCACTATATAGAATAAATGTACTTACTTACTAATGTTAGGGTAAAATTCTTAAGAATCTGGTTTTCTGATTAGGAATTTCCTAGAAAATTCTCACTGATTTTGTTGTATTTGTATAGTTATCGTTGGTTACAGCCGCCGTCAGAGTTCAGTGTCATCATGGGAAATTCCCTGAAGGAGTGCTCCCGTCGCCTTCAGGAACACATGGCCACAATAGAGGACGGAGCTAGGGAGTGTGCCCATAAGCTCATTGGGAAAATGGTACGGAAGTCACTTTGAAACATTGAAGATGTTAGGGATGATCTCAATACATTGATGTATGACTCAAAACTGGTTTCATTAGTGGAGGGGGTTAGCTGCTGTTTAGTATAGAATTCATACATGACCATTTGTTATCTGATCTCAGATCATAAGGGTGCTGACTTTGAGCAGACGCAGGCTGTTTGTAGTAGAAAGACTGAAATGCCACCGCAAATGTGAAGTTGCACACAGCTTGATGGAACTAAAAGATTTGTGTAGTGGGGAGTCCTGAGGTAAAAAGACATAGGTTTATATTTCTGTTATTCATTGATGTTTTTTGATCATCTGATTAGTGGGAATACAAAAAGTTTGATATGACAATGTTTTGGATAGAAAAATATTAAAATAAAATAATAATATGTGCAGTTTTGAATCATTCATTGAAGATGAAGGAAGTTTTATTTTTATGTAATTACATTGTTTTGCACAAAGGAATATTAAAATAATAATTTGTGCAGTTTTAAGATATCAATGAAAACAGAAAAACATTGTAGATGTGAAGATCAGCCAGAATTCTGGAAGTTTTATATAATGACATTGTTTAACAGACTATAAAGTTTATATTGTGCAACATGGTTTTATGATAATAAAATCAGGCTTTGTACCTTTAGTTAAAGTTCAACTATTTATCGTAATTTTATGGTAGTTTCATTGCGAACATGCTTCTTTTTGCTGTTATACAACATAGTTAATGTTAGCTATGGTTAGTTAGGTTATACAACATAGTTAATGTTAGCTATGGTTAGTTAGGTTAGTCATGGTGGAGATATTTGAAGATACATTTTGCTAATATTTCAGGAAATCACTGACAGGTTTCGGTTGCGCAAGAAGAGGCCATCAAATAAGCTCAGGATGCAGAAAGCGGTTAATAATTCAAATCATATAACTGAAAAGAAGTTGACTGTACCAGTTCGCATTTAGGCATCCTACAAGTGAAGCTTCTCTATAAAAGACCACAGCAATCACATTTATAAATTGGCATGTATAGTATGTTTTGAAATTTAGTGATGTTGCCTCTCCGTCATCATTGGTTGTCGGTACTTGAGACAGTTTGGTAAAAATAAGAGGTGCACTACAAATTTTACTATTAACTTGGACTGGACAATGTGTTCATAATAGAAAGGTTCACACTTTTAAGTAATCATCAACTGACAATTTGACTGTTAAGTGATCCCGGACAACAAGTGACAAGCAGATTTTATTGAATGCAAGATCAGTTATATTTTGTGGTGGTCGCTGTAGAGAGGTTGTGCTGTAGTGATAAGTGTCACATAACATCTATGAGCATTGCCTTTCTCTGATACACCGGACCCCCCAGACCCCCCTGCAGAGTTGCATGCCTTTTCAATGTATCATATGTGTGTAGATGTGTATGTTTGTGTTGTCAATCCATTTGTAGTGAAAAAATATTAATTGCTTTGCTGTGAAATATAAACAAAAGGATGTACTGCATATGTAGCTTTGTAGGAACCTGCATAACTATGACAGTTGGTTAACCAATGTAATTACACATAATATATGCAGCGGTTTGTAAGTTCTAGAGCTGTGTAAATAGGTTAAAAATTGTAGCATTAATGTACATAAGAGACTAGTTTTACTACCTTAGGTAAACATCTTCAGAAAACCACCAATAGAAACATCTAATCAATAAACAAGTACTTGTCTATGCCTATGACAATTGGCAAGAACCCGTTGGTTATTATGCAAATATGACTTTTTTATACAATCTTCTCCACTATGTTTATAGAATATTGAAGGACGTTTTAATTTTACACATTTTATTCATAATAATAAATTGTGCAATTGTCCTTATTTTCAGTTTTGTTTACCTCTAGCACATCTAGCCCATTTGAATGAATTTAAATCAGAAACCCAACATTATTGGACAAAATACACTGTATATATTAACAAACATTTATATTATTATATATCTCATTTGGCAATACTAAACTAGTTATTGTCTTCTCTAGAATATTTAACTGCATTGTACAGTAACGCTTTAATTGCTAGTTGACTAATTTCTGTTGTACATATTAATCTTTAATGAACATGACGGTTGTTGTAAAAAAGTTATATAATCTGGCATATCATATAACTTGGTTTCACATTTCATATATGTTGATCTCTCTGTGTTCAGTCACTGTTATTGCAGTTATCTTCTTAAGAGTAAAATAGTCATATTTTAAGTTAGCACATTATGTTCTAGATATCAGTTAAATACATTATTTAATTACTTATCAATTAGAAGCACATATAAATGGCATTAGTAAAGCAAATCACAGTTAAGGTTTACCAATTGTTCATTTCCTTCCATGAATAATAATGTTTAATATTGTAAGACAAGTGTCCTATGAAAACGTAATATTGATCATTAGGTGTGATGACAGTAATGTCTATACAGGCATTCAGCTCGACCATTGTAGCTTTCCAGTTTAACATTGAATTTTTTGTTTGTTTTCAGCAGCATAAGGCAAGTCATGCTCACGTCACACCAGACGTTAGCAAGGGTACTAAGGAAGAGAGAGTCATTGCTGATTTCTTAGGTATGTAGATGTGTTCCATCTTAACATACGTATCAAGATCATAATGCTTATCAAGGTCGAAGTTTGTGCGTGAGTTGTATGTTTTCTGGGATCAGGAAACAGTTGGGGATATTTTTATTTGAACAGTTGACCTGATGGGAATTTTTTAACTGCAACTTTTGTAAATATAGTCACCACATATCACTATATATGAACATAGGCTGTTTGCTGTGGACTTTGTATTTGTTGTCTGGGTTACTTTCAGAGGGTTACCATGATGACATATACAATGCAGTGCTGGTGGCCATCAACCGATCTCTGGTGACTCTGGCTGAGTCATCTGGCTGTGACGGTCAGAGCATCCGTGTGACAAGTCAGATGACCGACACGTTGAGTCCTGGAGGACGCACATCCTTCATGAGGTCAGATTCACCCATTCGCACTTTTTCTGCCACGTCTGAGAAATCCGCTCCATCGTCGATACTGTCGGTGTTGTCAGACATGACATGGACGACAGAGAAGACGGATGAAGTCACTTATCTGCAGTGGGTAATTTTTTTGATTGAGAAGTCAATAGAGACCGTAGCTAAATTATATAAAGGTTCATTCTCTTATGGCACGGTACCCAGTCCTTGAGACTGCTCAACGTACTTTACACTTCACCCCCAGGCAGACCTGTTTATCTTTTCATTCCAGCAACATCTTGACTTCTCTGGGATGCATTCAGCTAAGCTGCAATTACTGTGCGAAGACTACTTGTTCACATATCCACCTCTGTCTGTAGAGGTACTCATTTTCAGTGAACTGTGGCAACGTGAGGTGAATGAAATTGCCAAAGCTTCAAAACGGCAGCAAGAAGATTCGAACCCGGTTTCTCTCATTGAGAGCCAAGATCCTGTCTGCAGAATGGGCTGTTGGATAAACATTTACTGGATACATGATAAGAACACGTATACAGCTTTTCTTCCTAAAGTATGCATATACAACCTGCATATGGTGATGTGTTGAAACTGGAGCTATCTGTTTAAGGACGCCACACTACGGACTTCGAATATTAATTTGCTCCTCTGATATGTGGTTAGAACGTCAGACTCTTAGTCGAGTGGACCGGGGTTCAAAACCAATTGCTTCCTCTTCGAAGCTTGGGCAATTTTGTTCATTCCACGTTGCATGTGTTTTTTGGATGAGACATTGAAGCTGCTGTACGTCCCTTCTATCTGGTGTCTGTCAGGGGAAGTAAAAAATCCCACACGAGGTAAACGTGTAACGTGCCTGTAGCACACACTGCACTGATTGTGTGTAGGAAGGGTGTTGAATTCATTTCACTTCATCCCTTGACCGAGACGGTCATAGGGTGCCACTCACACACAGTGCTTGCCTTCGTTGTCTGTCCTCTGCTGTGTGTAGCAGGGTCGGTAGGTCTCGATGTGCCCGTTCTTGTATCTTGTCTAGCCTGTTTTTTCTCAGGCAGCCCCATCTTCTCTTACCCTCCAGCGTGCTTTGCAGGATGGTTTTTGCAATGATGCTGAATTACCTGCTACCAAAACTAGCTCTAGTAATGGAACAAGTCCCATGAACACTGACCTTGTGAAGGCAGATACTGGCATTATGTAAGACCTCAGTTCATTGTGGGGACCACACATGTTTATGTCCAACATCCTCCAGCCTTATTTCTGTTTTGTGTGTAGGTTTGATGTGGAAATGAAGTTCTCCATCCCTGACATTGTGGTGGAACCAGCGCTCGACTCAATACAGACGGCTGTCAGCACTGTGGCTCGTAACATCCTGCAAGTTCCACAAGGTTTGTGGATGGTCATATATATATATATATATATATATATATATATATATATATATATATATATACATACCCAAAACATATACATATATATATATATATATTCTGCAAACTTTCAGTTTCTCTTGTTTTTTCTGTCATTGCCATTGTCTGTGGGCCATACAGGTAGGCTGGTATTATGCATGAGCTAAGCACCTTTCCTTTTTGCTTCTGAGCAAATCTTCCACTTCCACATATATATATATATATATATGTATAATATATATAAATATATATGTGTGTGTATATATACATGTATATATATATATATATATATATATATATATATATATATATATATATATATATATATATATATATATATATATATAGTATGAACAATTATAGTATAGTTTGACTTCAAGATGTTGCATTAGTGCTACATTTAAAAACTGTGTGTATATATATATATATATATATATATATATATATATATATATATATATATATATATATATATATATATATATATATATAAATATAGTATGAACAATTATAGTATAGTTTGACTTCAAGATGTTGCATTAGTGCTACATTTAAAAACTGTGTGTATATATACATATGTATACAGTCGCGCCTCATTATAAGGCGGTATTCGGAGTCCACGACTTCGGATCGCGTTGTAAGCGAGGCGCGTTAGGTGTTCTCATGTCTGCCACCAGGGAGCTACTAAACAACAGCGACCGCCGCCCGCTGCACCAAGTCCATGAACCCTGTCGAAGCCCCGTGTGCTTGCAGCATTGTCTTATACGGCAATATGCAGTTTATGGAACTTATTAAACGCGTATACTAGCATCAACGTGTATTATTTTAAAATGTCACACCCTCTTGACTCTTGAACTGAATAAAACACATGTACGTATACCGTTGTGGAACAGATCTACTACGATGATGATGTACTCGACCAACAGGCCTACGAATCGAAAATAATAACCTGGACCTGAGCAGCCGAAAACGTATATGATTTGACAAACATAGTATGCAAGCTGATAAAACACAGAAAAAGACAATAGGTAGAATTAATAATTGTTTCATTTCGTCTTTCAACCGATCTCGACCGAAGCATAAATTTATTACGCGCCACTTAACATCGATTCATCATTTCATATGCGGATGACAAATTTGTATTTTCGCCACCGGTAGCGCCTTGGGTTAGGAATTTGGCATGTTGGTTTCGCGTTGCGAAAACGATTAAATTTACGATGTAACGGAAGCATGTAATTTCACCCAAGTGTTATATTGGTACTGCTTTTTAAATGCATTTAAAACGGTTGATCTGATTCTTACGCGAGGCATATTTGTGAATCTCGATTGCAATTTACAAACCGTCGAAGCGAAGCCAGCGACAGCGATTGATGTCGGCGGCAGCGCAAAACAAACAACATGTTGATACTCGTTCATTGACATTGTTCACCTAATGTTTCTTGAGAATTGTCAAAGCAATTCTAAGTAGGTTTAAGCGGGCCCATTTGACATTTTCCCCTGGCGGCAGAAATTCGGGGTCCACGACCGACCGCGTTATATCCGAATCCGCGTAATAACGGGGCGCGTTATAACGAGGCGCGACTGTACAGTGTGTATATATATATATATATATATATATATATATATATATATATATATATATATATATATATATATAGTATGAACAATTATAGTATAGTTTGACTTCAAGATGTTGCATTAGTGCTACATTTAAAAACTGGAGAAGTTTCATGTGTTTTCCTTAATTCATTGGAATTAAGGAAAACACATGAAACTTCTCCAGTTTTTAATGTAGCACTAATGCAACATCTTGAAGTCAAACTATACTATAATTGTTCATACTATATATATATATATATATATATATATATATATATATATATATATTATATATATATAGTATGAACAATTATAGTATAGTTTGACTTCAAGATGTTGCATTAGTGCTACATTTAAAAACTGGAGAAGTTTCATGTGTTTTCCTTAATTCCAATGAATACTTTAATGATGCGATTGTAAGCAAATGTTTGGTCTGTCTACATCTGGAATTGTTTTGAAAATAGCTGATATTTTTATTTTGATCACATATTTATGCTACACATTTATTCGTATTCTTTGTGAAGATTTTGATGATAATGGCTTGGATAGGGAATACAAATTGTTAGTTTTGTGCTGGTAAGTATTCCCTTTTTCTAGGGATGAATTGTGAAGGTGCAGAGAACCTGGGATCACAGTTCGTATCTTACATCCAGACTGAAGAGTCTGTGGACGGTCTGATTAGGCGCATTGACAAGGTGTTGGATGGTATGTTTTTGTGACCTGTGTATTAATCACTCTGCTTCATGTGTCTTCCACATTTCTGTTGTTGCTCATTGGGTTCTCCGGGTATTTCTCAGCAAAATTTTGCGGTTAAAAAATTAATATATATGAAGCGATAGGGCTTGAACCAAAGTGTTGTATGTTTACTGGTATGCTGAATATAATATATATATATATAATCTTTCACCGATATCGCCTTGTCTTGATATTTTTCCAGCTAAGAGTGGCACGTTGTTTCGTTTATCCATCTTTGAAATTTATTAAGATTACATTAACATAACACTTGTTGCAAATGGTGCCGAATGAATTTGTTGAAACGCTTGTGTGTATGTAGTATGTACAGTCATGGTGACTGGCACAACATTTACACTATGTTGTAATATGAGTGAAAACTTCACGCAGTTAAAGTTATTTACAAGTACTCGTAATATTTATTTGGACCCACTTCAGATTACATTTTCTTTCCTGTGTAAATTTGCATACAACATTCTGACCAGCCTTGATAAATCCAGAAAAACACAGGAATCGTATAACAGATGGATTGCACAAGCACAGAATTCATCAGATTTATTCGTATTTTTCTGTGTACAGAGTTAAACAGTGTGGTGGAGCAACACATCTTCCACTTCTCACTGTACAACTTCCTATGGAAGGATGATATGTACGGCAACTATCGGCAATTCATTGAGGATAAGCCAACCATGACAGTGATCAACACCGAGGTTGAGCAACTGCTCAAGATCGAGAAGAAGGTCATCATGTGTTTTTGGATGAGACATTGAAGCTGCTGTACGTCCCTTCTATCTGGTGTCTGTCAGGGGAAGTAAAAAATCCCACACGAGGTAAACGTGTAACGTGCCTGTAGCACACACTGCACTGATTGTGTGTAGGAAGGGTGTTGAATTCATTTCACTTCATCCCTTGACCGAGACGGTCATAGGGTGCCACTCACACACAGTGCTTGCCTTCGTTGTCTGTCCTCTGCTGTGTGTAGCAGGGTCGGTAGGTCTCGATGTGCCCGTTCTTGTATCTTGTCTAGCCTGTTTTTTCAGGCAGCCCCATCTTCTCTTACCCTCCAGCGTGCTTTGCAGGATGGTTTTTGCAATGATGCTGAATTACCTGCTACCAAAACTAGCTCTAGTAATGGAACAAGTCCCATGAACACTGACCTTGTGAAGGCAGATACTGGCATTATGTAAGACCTCAGTTCATTGTGGGGACCACACATGTTTATGTCCAACATCCTCCAGCCTTATTTCTGTTTTGTGTGTAGGTTTGATGTGGAAATGAAGTTCTCCATCCCTGACATTGTGGTGGAACCAGCGCTCGACTCAATACAGACGGCTGTCAGCACTGTGGCTCGTAACATCCTGCAAGTTCCACAAGGTTTGTGGATGGTCATATATATATATATATATATATATATATATATATATATATATATATATATATACATACCCAAAACATATACATATATATATATATATATTCTCGCAAACTTTCAGTTTCTCTTGTTTTTTCTGTCATTGCCATTGTCTGTGGGCCATACAGGTAGGCTGGTATTATGCATGAGCTAAGCACCTTTCCTTTTTGCTTCTGAGCAAATCTTCCACTTCCACATATATATATATATATATATGTATAATATATATAAATATATATGTGTGTGTATATATACATGTATATATATATATATATATATATATATATATATATATATATATATATATATATATATATATATATATATATATATATAGTATGAACAATTATAGTATAGTTTGACTTCAAGATGTTGCATTAGTGCTACATTTAAAAACTGTGTGTATATATATATATATAATATATATATATATATATATATATATATATATATATATATATATATATATATATATATATATAAATATAGTATGAACAATTATAGTATAGTTTGACTTCAAGATGTTGCATTAGTGCTACATTTAAAAACTGTGTGTATATATACATATGTATACAGTCGCGCCTCATTATAAGGCGGTATTCGGAGTCCACGACTTCGGATCGCGTTGTAAGCGAGGCGCGTTAGGTGTTCTCATGTCTGCCACCAGGGAGCTACTAAACAACAGCGACCGCCGCCCGCTGCACCAAGTCCATGAACCCTGTCGAAGCCCCGTGTGCTTGCAGCATTGTCTTATACGGCAATATGCAGTTTATGGAACTTATTAAACGCGTATACTAGCATCAACGTGTATTATTTTAAAATGTCACACCCTCTTGACTCTTGAACTGAATAAAACACATGTACGTATACCGTTGTGGAACAGATCTACTACGATGATGATGTACTCGACCAACAGGCCTACGAATCGAAAATAATAACCTGGACCTGAGCAGCCGAAAACGTATATGATTTGACAAACATAGTATGCAAGCTGATAAAACACAGAAAAAGACAATAGGTAGAATTAATAATTGTTTCATTTCGTCTTTCAACCGATCTCGACCGAAGCATAAATTTATTACGCGCCACTTAACATCGATTCATCATTTCATATGCGGATGACAAATTTGTATTTTCGCCACCGGTAGCGCCTTGGGTTAGGAATTTGGCATGTTGGTTTCGCGTTGCGAAAACGATTAAATTTACGATGTAACGGAAGCATGTAATTTCACCCAAGTGTTATATTGGTACTGCTTTTTAAATGCATTTAAAACGGTTGATCTGATTCTTACGCGAGGCATATTTGTGAATCTCGATTGCAATTTACAAACCGTCGAAGCGAAGCCAGCGACAGCGATTGATGTCGGCGGCAGCGCAAAACAAACAACATGTTGATACTCGTTCATTGACATTGTTCACCTAATGTTTCTTGAGAATTGTCAAAGCAATTCTAAGTAGGTTTAAGCGGCCCATTTGACATTTTCCCTGGCGGCAGAAATTCGGGGTCCACGACCGACCGCGTTATATCCGAATCCGCGTAATAACGGGGCGCGTTATAACGAGGCGCGACTGTACAGTGTGTATATATATATATATATATATATATATATATATATATATATATATATATATATATATATATATGTATGAACAATTATAGTATAGTTTGACTTCAAGATGTTGCATTAGTGCTACATTTAAAAACTGGAGAAGTTTCATGTGTTTTCTTAATTCATTGGAATTAAGGAAAACACATGAAACTCTCAGTTTTAAATGTACTAATGAACATCTTGAAGTCAAACTATACTATAATTGTTCATACTATATATATATATATATATATATATATATATATATATATATATATATATATATAGTATGAACAATTATAGTATAGTTTGACTTCAAGATGTTGCATTAGTGCTACATTTAAAAACTGGAGAAGTTTCATGTGTTTTCCTTAATTCCAATGAATACTTTAATGATGCGATTGTAAGCAAATGTTTGGTCTGTCTACATCTGGAATTGTTTTGAAAATAGCTGATATTTTTATTTTGATCACATATTTATGCTACACATTTATTCGTATTCTTTGTGAAGATTTTGATGATAATGGCTTGGATAGGGAATACAAATTGTTAGTTTTGTGCTGGTAAGTATTCCCTTTTTCTAGGGATGAATTGTGAAGGTGCAGAGAACCTGGGATCACAGTTCGTATCTTACATCCAGACTGAAGAGTCTGTGGACGGTCTGATTAGGCGCATTGACAAGGTGTTGGATGGTATGTTTTTGTGACCTGTGTATTAATCACTCTGCTTCATGTGTCTTCCACATTTCTGTTGTTGCTCATTGGGTTCTCCGGGTATTTCTCAGCAAAATTTTGCGGTTAAAAATTAATATATATGAAGCGATAGGGCTTGAACCAAAGTGTTGTATGTTTACTGGTATGCTGAATATAATATATATATATATAATCTTTCACCGATATCGCCTTGTCTTGATATTTTTCCAGCTAAGAGTGGCACGTTGTTTCGTTTATCCATCTTTGAAATTTATTAAGATTACATTAACATAACACTTGTTGCAAATGGTGCCGAATGAATTTGTTGAAACGCTTGTGTGTATGTAGTATGTACAGTCATGGTGACTGGCACAACATTTACACTATGTTGTAATATGAGTGAAAACTTCACGCAGTTAAAGTTATTTACAAGTACTCGTAATATTTATTTGGACCCACTTCAGATTACATTTTCTTTCCTGTGTAAATTTGCATACAACATTCTGACCAGCCTTGATAAATCCAGAAAAACACAGGAATCGTATAACAGATGGATTGCACAAGCACAGAATTCATCAGATTTATTCGTATTTTTCTGTGTACAGAGTTAAACAGTGTGGTGGAGCAACACATCTTCCACTTCTCACTGTACAACTTCCTATGGAAGGATGATATGTACGGCAACTATCGGCAATTCATTGAGGATAAGCCAACCATGACAGTGATCAACACCGAGGTTGAGCAACTGCTCAAGATCGAGAAGAAGGTCATCGCCATTCCAAATAATCTGCCAGTTGGACCGATATGTCTCCACACGGACCCTGTGAAAGACGCACTACATGGGTTTGCCATGGCTTGGAAGGGACAGTATGCATCGTTGTTGCATGAAGATGCAAAGGTGAGAAGGTGGTTCAAGATTAAACAAATGTTGGGGGTAGCTTAAGGTTAAACGTTATGTTTAGAAGTATGTGTCACAGCTGAGGTGAGAGGGTAGTTTAAAGCTAACTTTAATTTAAGGTTAACCTGTAGTTTAAAGTTAATTTATAAAATTAATTTATACAACTGAGTGAACTGTGGTGGGATGAACGTAACTGCCAAAGCTTCGAAATGGCTGCAGGAGGATTTGAACCCAGGTTCTCTCTATTGAGAGCCTGATTTTCGAACGGCTATGCCACCATGCTCAAGGCAATATCATTGTACTGCTGGAAATATAAACACATTTACTCAATATGATGGTCAATATTAATGTCAACAAACTGACTTGTTTTGCACTTCTTACACTTTATAAAATAAATAAATGCAGAGTAAAAGGTATGTTCTACTTACAGACTTCTTAAAAGTAAACAGAGTATTCCAGAATGCATTGGTTTGCAGAACAAGCTTGATGCCGCTATCTTGTATCGGTCAAATGTTCGACAACGACTGGAGTTGAATGTCATAAACCTCGACCATCTGAACAGTACACTTCACCTGTTGGAAGAGCTGCACGATATGGAAAACAAAATTGATGAAGAATACTTGCCCATAGAGACAATGTATGCTAAACTCAGGTAAGAAAAAGTTCATGAAACAATGTACCAAATACGCCAATACAGTTCAGTTAGGAAATCTTTGCTAATCTTGAGTTAAGAATTGTGCATTATGCATAACTAAAATGTAAATGCAAATTCGGGAGTTCAGATGCGTCTAGCTGTTATTGTCTTATGAGTAAATGTTACCAAAGCTTCATCTCTTGCACTGTGTATTTCAGAGAGTATGAGCTGCGTCTACCGCGCTCCGAGGTGCAGGAAGTGGATCAGTTGCGTGAGAACTGGCACAAACTGCTCGAGATGGCAGACGAGGTTCGTCACCGTCTCCTGAAGCAGCAACGGGGGGCATTTGAACAGGAGCTCGACAAGCAAGTTAAGGTATCTCAATTCATATTCTGTTGCTTGTGTGTTCTCTCAGTTGTTTAAAAATGCTTTTAATATCAGAAAGGTGTTGGAATTATGTTTCACGGTTATTCTGCAATGTTAAATAAGCTTTTGTGAATTGATTTATCTGTTCTGGGCATCGGTTGTAAATTGGTTTTTAATCAGAGCATGATTATCAATGTGTGTTTATTTAGTTCAGCTAATATCGCCACATGTGTTTCTGTTCCAAGGCAAGTAAAATATCCCATAGAAATTTTATATATCCATGCATGTAATCCTTTATGTTATGGTGGTTTATGGTTTTATATATCCATATGCATTTGTGATATGTTGGTTTATGTTCTGCTGCAGCTTGTGACAATATATTCTCTGTACGTACCGTCCACCATCACCAATCCTCTTGAGAATATTTGTTTTCCATGCTGTATAATAAAATAGAGTTGCCACTAAGACTGACTGCATTAGCAGCATCATTTAACAACTGAATTCATCAACTTTTCCATCACTATTGTATTGTATAGTTTCACGAGTAAGCCAGTTAACTTTATCTTGCTCCTGCTCACTCTTCTCTGCACGACAAGAATGCAACTTCCTCCATTTTTATGTTTTTGCCAGTCAACTACGCCATCACTGTCTTATTGTGAAATGTCACCAGTGATCCAGGAAACTATATCACCACTGTTCTGTTTACAGAATTTCATCGTGGAAACAATCCAGTTCCGGAATGGCTTTGACGCCCAGGGTCCGGCAGTGCCGGGAATTACCCCGGAAACGGCCGTCAAACGTCTGGCAGACTTCCAACAGCGCTACAGTTTCTTCAGTGCCAAACGCAAGACTCTCGACTCAGTCTCTCAACTCTTTGCCATTCCCTGTAAGCTCTTTTCAGAACTCGACAAAACCGGAGAGGTAGGTCCTAGCAAAACTTATTATGTATAGCTGTTTTGCCAACAAATGAAACTTTAAACCAATGATGGTTGTTTAAGAGGACATTATGTTTTACTTGTGAAAATCCACTTGTGTCAGTATTTACACAATGCCAGATAATATTTTATGAAAAACAACAATTGGCTCTAACTAAACCATTATTAAATTATGATTATTGTTACACATTTTTTTTACTATGCCATAGCACTGACACAACATAATATGTCTGCTAAAAATGAATTCCTTCGTGTTCCTAGGAACTAGAGTTACTCGGCATGCTGTATGGCTTGTTCCAAAAGTTCATACAATTTGATCAGAAATTTCGGGACACTCTGTGGGCTGAAGTGGACCTAGACCAGGCTAACAGCGAGGTGGGTGTCACATGTAATATATGCATCAATAAGCCTATGTTTTGTCAGTATTACCTCAGTATTTTCATTAATACACTATTATAATGATGTTGCATTTATTACGTGGGAAGACATTTGTCCTGATTCTTGAATTATGACTTTTTGGAACATTAGTGATCTAGGATAATCAGAATAACATAACCGAATCAGATAATTTTCCACTGCAATTGTGGTAGCATACTTAATATTATATAATGTGTATATAATATTAATTATTCTATACTATACAGTCCTTTTCATAAGTCCATTGTGGGTTTCTAAAGGATATCCTAAGTCCCACTGATATATTCACTTGTTGTGTTATTATATTATAGAAGTATATCATGTGACTTTTCATAAGTCCATTGTGTGGTTTCTAAAGGATATCCTAAGTCCCACTGATATATTCACTTGTTCAGTTGTGTTATTGTATTATAGAAGTATATTGTGTGAATTCATAAGTCCATTGTGGGTTTCTAAAGGATATCCTAAGTCCCACTGATATATTCACTTGTTGTGTTATTGTATTATAGAAGTATATCGTGTGACTTTTCATAAGTCCATTGTGGGTTTCTAAAGGATATCCTAAGTCCCACTGATTTATTCACT
The DNA here is from genome assembly GCA_033239005.1 of Lamellibrachia satsuma. NCBI lineage: Eukaryota > Metazoa > Annelida > Polychaeta > Sabellida > Siboglinidae > Lamellibrachia > Lamellibrachia satsuma. The sequence goes on along the minus strand of BSQZ01000082.1, from coordinate 120,776 downwards.
TGTTGTGTTATTGTATTATAGAAGTATATCGTGTGACTGAGTAAAATAAATAAAGTTAGGGTGACGATGCCAGAGAACTGCTATAGGACAAGATAACTGCGTGACTTTCATGTCATGTCATGAACTGTGTCAGGTGGAGTCGTACTGGGATGAATGCCTGGCTCTACCAAGTAAACTCAAAGACTGGGATGCGTACAATGACATGAAGAGCTCCATCCAGTTTTACCGGGATGTCTTCCCTCTGCTTTGTAGTCTCGCTGCAAAGGTACAATTACATCCACACTTCAGATGTCTACATTTACATTTTATTGGCAACCTTCATATTGGCTATGTCGCATCACAATATTGGTAGGACGTTGATCAATCACAATCGTTGTCAACAAGTAACGTTTGCTAAAAAATTAACAACAATTATATTACTAACTGAATAATAGTATTACAGCGCTGATTAACACCTAATTTATGCACTGATTGCATTAATCCATTAAGCTCATTCCATTGCATGTTGTGATATATGGTGGATTCCACTTAACAAAATTGCAGATAGCAGAATCAGCCAATTAGTAGAATCACATATATTGGCTGAGACAGAATCATTACCTGTGTTTAAGATAATCAGCCAGTTAGTAGAATCACATATATTGGCTGAGACAGAATCATTCCCTGTGCTTGAGATAATCAGCCAATTAGTAGAATCACATATGTTGGCTGAGACAGAATCATTCCCTGTGCTTAAGATAATCAGCCAATTAGTAGAATCACAAATATTGGCAGAGACAGAATCATTCCCTGTGCTTAAGATAATCAGCCAATTAGTAGAATCACATATATTGGCTGAGACAGAATCATTCCCTGTGCTTAAGATAATCAGCCACTTAGTAGAATCACATATATTGGCTGAGACAGAATCATTCCCTGTGCTTAAGATAATCAGCCACTTAATATAATTGAATTGCTCTGTCCCAAAGTGATTCCGTTAAGTTGGGTCCACTGTATTAATGGCTTACTAATCATGTGACACATCATTTATGTAATTCATAGAAAGGCATTTTTCGGGGCATTTGAAATTATTTCTAAATAAAATGTATCACTCTCTTTGCTTTTCTTCTGTCCTTGTTGTGTGCTGGTTCCAGAGAGAGAAACGATATGATCTACTAGTAAGTCTCTCCATTGATGTATCCCACATAGATTATTCTATGCAAACCATACAATAATCAGGATCGTTTATGCGATTCTGTTTCAGGTTTTGGTGGCCATAAACAAACCTGTGAACCTTTGGATAGTTCACGTGAAATTTACCAAACTCTTTCTTCGTACTGTCCTGCTGTTGTGTGCTCGTCATATCTTGTCAGTTGAATGAGGTTATGGTTGGTATACCTCAGACTCCAAACACAAAATATCTATGGTACCTGGGGACATGTAAACACTTTTTTTACTGGCATTTCACTTCCATGTTTTAGTTGCACATTTCATGTTTATTTTAACCTGTACGTCAATGTTTTATATAGTTAGTACATGAAATGACAGTAAATGAAATTACCCAGTAGTACTGGTATTTTTGTAATTAATGTGTTTTGATTGAATTATGTAAAAATAAATTTACTTTACTGTTACTTTTTAACATAACTAGGTATTGTGTCAGTTATATTTCTGCTGAAACTTTCAGTTAAAGCCATTTAGTGGTGTAAGAATAACAACAGTTTATCTTATTTATGTTAATATTTATCTTAGTTTATTTATTTGTTTTTAAGTCAACCTATTTTTTTATTCTATGACTATATGTCGTGCTGCTGTTATATTGACCTTTGCTTTGGTTCATGGTTATATTTACATAACCATATTAATTATTTTAAAAAGAAATATTACATGTAATGTATTTATGATATTACAAGTATTGTTTTTCTGCAATGTACTATTTTAACCAGTTTCTCTGTAGAGCACTGTTAACTGCATTGAATGTGACACTATACAAAATAAATATTATTATTAATATGAACTGATCTAACAAAGTTGATATTTGTCAACCACAGGTGTATGGTGCAGTAATGTGGTACACCCAAATGGAGATACATTTGGGGGAGGGGCAAGACACTTTGATTTTGGGTTAAGAATGTTTTGTATATAACCAGTGGTGCCACTACATCATGCATGGCATAGCATGCCAGACTTGTGGCGTGAATAAACTTGGCACCACATGTATTTGCAGGAGATTCGCAATCGCCACTGGCTGCAGGTGATGTCAGTCACTGGCAGTTCTTTCCAGTTGGAGGCGACTGTCTTCAGGCTGGTTGCCTTGCTCGATGCAGGTCTCATTCAGTGAGTAATGTTCCTTGTCTAAATAAGCAGTGTGCTAGTGTATATTTTGTTACATTCGAATTTGTTATTTTTTTTGCCAATAGCCCATCTTTCAATAAATGATCAAAACATGTTTTCTGATACCAGGAAGATAGAGTGACAAGCAAGGTCACACTGCCTTGTGTTTCCAAAATTAAATGTACATATATGTTAACAGCTATATTAAGTTAGCTGAAATACAATTATTGCAGATTTAGATAATAACATTTGAATAAACAATTAGTTTTAAATAGGTCAATGCTGCCATGAAGTAGAATATGTTTAAGAAATCTGCATAATATCAGAGTGCGATATTTGTTCTGTGGTGTAGACATTGAGGATAAACTGATGAGACGACTAACAAAGCATGCCAATTTTGAGATTGCCCCTTTGGTTTTGACTTTAACGCTCGTCTTAGCTCATGCTTCTGAGAATTTTGGTTCAATAGAAGTTTTTGTATTGCATTGTATTATGTGATTGTGAGTCATGAAAAATAGGATTGTTGTAATTGTGTTGTAGACACCGAGCAGAGATTGAAAACATCTGTCACAGTGCAAGTCGTGAACTTGAGCTTGAAGTGAAACTACGACAGACAGAAGAGGAATGGACGGAACAGGTAAATCATCAGATTTCTTCTGATCCGTCTTCAAGGACTGCTAACGTAAACATTAGACAAAGTCACATCGTCCAGTTTTGAAGTTGACATTGCAGTTGCATGTGACTGGCTAACAATAGTCAGTGATTCGTGAACTCTGGGAAGGTTTTATGAAGTTCCTGCCATGAGGAAAATCAACAGTGCTGAAAAATATATAATATCTTACCAAATGTAGGTTGTATGTTTATGAATGGTGTGTTGAACATAACATTGTTTGCAATTGATCAGGTAGACAATGCCAATGTTTTGGCTCTAAAACTTCCCAATATCTGCGATTTTGTATTTCTCTGTAATATCCCAAATGACAGCCAAGTATTTCTCTCTGATTGTCCCACTAACCGCCAAGTATTTCCCTATGACATCCAAGTATTTCACTGTGATTTTTTTCAATGAAAGCCAAGTATTTTTCTGTGATTTTCAGATTTTCAATGACAGCAACGTTTTTCTCTGTTGTTTTATCAATGATAACCAAGTATTTCTCTGTGATTTTTCAAATGACAGCAATGTTTTTCTCTGTTGTTTTCTCAATGACAGCCATGTATTTCTCTGTGATTTTTCAAATGACAGCCAAGTATTTCTCTGTGATTTACCCAATGACAGCCAAGTATTTCTCTGTGATTTACCCAGTGACAGCCAAGTATTTCTCTGTGATTTACCCAGTGACAGCCAAATATTTCACTGTGATTTTTTCCAATGACAGCCACATATTTTCCTGAGATTGTCTAAATTACAACCAAGTTTCTCTCTAAATTACAGCCAAGTTTATTTTCCAAATAACATCCATGTGGTTCTCTGTGATTCACCCAGTGATAACCAAGTATTTTTTTATTTCTCTGTGCTTGTCTCAGTGACAACCAAATTGTCCCAATGACAACCAAGTACTTATCTCTTATTTTCCCAAGTGGCAAGTGTTTCTCTGTAATTGTCTAAAGTGACCACCAAGTATTTCTCTGCAGGTATTCAACTTTGAGCACTACAAGCGTCGCGGACCAATGTACCTGGAGAAGGCGAGCACAGAGCGGCTGCTGGAGCAGTTGGAGGACGCCCAGGCTCTGTTGGCACACATGCTCACTTCCCGCTACATCGGGCCACTTCGTGACGAGGCAGCTTCCTGGGCTGAGAAACTGAAGGAGGTTGGCGAGGTGCTGGAACAGTGGCTTGAGGCCCAGGACCTTTGGCAGTATCTAGAGGCTGTCTTCAGCAACCCAGCAACAGCCAAGGTGGGTTTGTGTTACAACAGTGCCTTTGATAGTTCAGTGTACTATTGACAAACACTATCAGTAGTTCACATTACTCTCGATAGTATGCATCATCACATTGACTATGTGATGCATCGATAGTTTGGTGTATTGTTACACCCGTACCGTTTGAAATTAATCATCGTTACTATGAAAATTTTGCTCTTTCCAAGAATTCTCAAAGACGTATTATTGTTTTTTTTTAATGTCAGATTGGTAATATGTGATGTTAGTATCCTGTGTGATTATTTGTGCCACGGATGTTGATGTCAGTATTCCCATGCGTATGTTTAGGGAGATAACAACTGGCATGTAACCCACCCTCAAGTATTAGTATATTTAGCTTAAACACCTTACAGAGCACTTGGTAGTGTATTAATTGAATACACCAGTTTATAAATTGTTATACACTACCAGAATATTGTATCCTGGCTAATTGATCTTATTTTTGGGCAGGATTCTTGTGCAAATTATTATTATATTGCAAACTGATTTTTTATTACACATAAACATATGGACAAATTGAAAGCAACCAGCTGCCACGTCTTGTATATTGTGACAGTGTTGACAAGTTCTTCCCTGTTTCCGTCTGCAGGAGTTGCCACAAGAAGTGAAGAGATTCAGCATGATAGACAAGGGGTGGTCAAAAATGATGAAGAGAGCATATGACACACGCAATGTCCTTCAGGTGTGTGTATGTCATGCCGACTTCAGTTAGGGACTATTTATGTACATGAAGGTGTAGTACAGAGGTATACCTGTCTTTATAATGCACCCATGATTTTACACATGTTCCAGCATGAAACAATGTTTTTTTTATGTATGAGATATTTATTTTATTACTAGTTTATACCTCTCAAGAAACTGTGGTTCTCTCTTCAAATATTTCACCCAAATTATTCAGTCTTCATTGGAGAAAGGTGATGATTACCTAGGGAGAATGGTGATGATCACCAAGGGAGAAAAGTGATGATTACCAAGGGAAAAAGGTGATGATTACCAAGGGAGAAAGGTGATGATTACCAAGGGAGAAAAGTTATTATTACCAAGTGAGAAAGGTGATGATTACCAATGGAGATAGGTGATGATTACCAAGGGAGAATGGTGATGATTACCAAGGGAGAAAAGTGATGATTACCAAGGGACAAATGTAAGCAAAATGTTTAAATAGGTGTTGGGGTAAGAGGACAAGAAAGGAAACAGAAAGATTTTCTATGAAGGTGAAGCTGTTCATGTTTTGTATAATTGTCTTCACAGTGTTGCTATGGTGAGGAGGTGCCAAAAGGAGTCGTACTGCGGCACATCTTCCAGGAGCTTGAGATCTGCTTTAAGTCGCTCACTGGTTACCTTGACAACAAGCGCCACAGTTTCCCTCGTTTCTACTTCGTCTCTGATCCCGTGTTACTTGCGATTCTCAGTCGACCGAAGGATCTCGAGTCAGTGAAGCCACATCTCAGGTAAGCACACTCAATTAACAGCTATATAAGTTACCACTGGAGATGGAAAGTGCTTATCCATCCTCTTCATGCACATATCTAAAGATCCTTCTTGAATAAGATGTTTGCTTATTCTGCTGACGCCAATACTTCATACTTAGACTTGAAATCAACTTGTTTAATTAGGAAATGCTTTATACAAAATAATTAGTTAACATTCCTAAACTTGAACACGATACGAATACTATGCTTGGAGTCAGTGTTGCATTCCAGGAAGGTTATGTTATGCCAAAGTATTGCCTTTGAAGTGTCTAAAGTTGTGCAAACCAATTTTCTTATTTGACATACCGATAGTTCCTGGGTCAGATGGTTGGTGCACCAGTGCCGTCTTGCGCGCCGCTTCATTGTCGCAACTCTACGCGCTAAATACACATGAGATTCAGCAATATCTACCAAAACCGACCAATGCTTGATTGACACAGAGCAAGAACTTGAACAAGAAGACGCACAAGATAGACAACGCATTCGTTCGCGATTTTGTAATTCCAGACATGTCGACCAGCTATTGCAGGAAGTCCTATGTCTGTGCTGAATCGACACTGAAAATTCAAACTCACACACTATCAATATCAAATGAGCCATAAATAAATACCAACAATTGCAATGTGATGCCACCTTGTGGGGAAAATCACAGACACTATGATTTGTTTCAAAAGAGTGTGAGGTGGCGCAACAACGCTGTATTGCTGTTCTTTGATAAGATAGCGTGCCTTCACTCCTATTCTATTGGGAACTATGCAGTATTTTACTTTTTTTTATTTAGCATATTTAATGACACTGAGTTTTGGTTTGGTTTACTACAGAGATTTGTTCAGTGCCATTTATGACGTGAATCTCGTGAAGCTGAGCAGTGATCGAGACAACGACAGTCCAACTGGTATGGAGAGGCCCGGCAGCCGAGTACGCTCCAGTCTAGATATGGACAAACCAGGGAGTCGACTCTTGATGATGTCACCACATATCAACACCCCAACAAAGTTCGACAAGAGACTCACTCAGCTGCAGGTGGGTGGTTGTTGTGTAGTTGTCGTTGTTTGGAATGGCGGGCAGTGAGTGGGTCAGATGATGTATTTCTCTAGTTCCACCAATACATCTATATCTCACTATTTTATAGACGTACTGGTATGTTTGTATTGCAACAATGTATACTTACGTACCTGATGACTTGAGGAGGCGAATTAATACCATTGGATCTGATGAGGACTTGACTGTGTTTACTTTTGTCATTTTATAATTTATCTTACATTTTATTATTTAAACATATGCAAATCAGATAACAGTGGTAAATGTGTTTTACAGTTAGAACTACTGACAATACATTGGTGACACAATAGTTAAATAAATGTGACCTCACTGGTCTCGGTAATGACTTACTCAAGGTGTGTTTTGTCTAGTGAACTGTTATAACAGTTATTGCTAAACCAAAAAATGAAATTAACAATTTATTATGATATATACGTGACTATTTTGGGTGCTCGCATAGAAAAAGGAAGACAAGACAGGTAAAACTCACAGGAGCACAATCAATGTAAGTAGTCATCACACAAAATTAGTTGAAACCCCCTCCCCCACGCTACCACCAGTTGATTTTGTGTCAATGCGTCAGTGACAGTGTCAGCTGCCTACACCCATCGTGTAATAACAGTTGATTTGGTCACTATGCTGTTAGTAGAACTAGATCTGTCGTTTCATTCATGTTTCCTTTCATGTCTAGCTGCTGAAATTAGTAGTGTCTAGTTAATTGTGTTAGAACACGCAATTGCTTCCTAACAAAGTCATTACTGACAATCGATCAGAACCGTTCCCCTAGCAGCATACGCCTTTCCTACCTAGGAGTAGATAGCGCTCTTCCTTTTGAACAGCCGACTTCCTTCTATGGATCAGACATGCCGTCACATTGGAGTAGCCATTATAGTTACCAACACACTCAGTCCTTACCATGCCTTACATCGATTCTCTTCAGGCCCCAATGCCTGCAAGGCTTCAGTGCTCCACTTCCAGTTCATTCTATCTTTGTCCACTTGGTTGGCTTCAGTGCTCCACTTCCAGTTCATTCTATCTTTGTCCACTTGGTTGGCTTCAGTGCTCCACTTCCAGTTCATTCTATCTTTGTCCACATGGTTGGCTTCAGTGCTCCACTTCCAGTTCATTCTATCTTTGTCCACTTGGTTGGCTTCAGTGCTCCACTTCCAGTTCATTCTATCTTTGTCCACTTGGTTGGCTTCAGTGCTCCACTTCCAGTTCATTCTATCTTTGTCCACTTGGTTGGCTTCAGTGCTCCACTTCCAGTTCATTCTATCTTTGTCCACTTGGTTGGCTTCAGTGCTCCACTTCCAGTTCATTCTATCTTTGTCCACATGGTTGGCTTCAGTGCTCCACTTCCAGTTCATTCTATCTTTGTCCACTTGGTTGGCTTCAGTGCTCCACTTCCAGTTCATTCTACCTTTGTCCACTTGGTTGGCTTCAGTGCTCCACTTCCAGTTCATTCTATCTTTGTCCACATGGTTGGCTTCAGTGCTCCACTTCCAGTTCATTCTATCTTTGTCCACTTGTTTGGCTTCAGTTCATGTCTTCCATCTCAGTCCTTGTCTTTCTTTTACTATTGTTTTTTGGCAGGTTGTTTTTGGGTGTCCCACTTTCTGTTTCTCTTCTGTTGTGTCCATGTTAAAGTCTGCATGCATTGGCTGTCTTATTTCTTTCGAAGTGTCACAAGTTTGGTTTTAGGATTGGCGGAAATCAAAGTGACTGGTTCATGACAAAAGCTCAGGTGCATCAATGTTGGGTGGAACATAAACATAACATAGAACCATGGATAGTAATTGAGAATGCAGTTGGAATCCTGTTTAATAATATAAAATAAATAAAGTAACTTCAGAACAGCATATAGTAATATATCACACCTCGTAGGTGATTACAAGAATTATCAGCTCACCCACTTGGCAACGCAGATCATGTACCAGGGTGTAGTTTGTATCATGATTTGACAGTTCAACGAAGATTCACAGTTCCGTGAATCCACAGGAGAATACACTGATAAATGTTCACGGTACCTCAATATGTGGACCCAACCTCACGGTCATATCAGGTCAGTTGCCCACCAAACGAGGCAGCAACTAAAGTGGTGACGAACAAAAGGGTGTCACACAGAGCAGTCGCACATAATGTCACCGGAAGTGTCGGAATCATGCAAAACAGTATCACAGCATGATGTGGAGGCGACGCACGAATCAATCACACAGAGTGGTGGCGAACATGGTGGCGTCATGTGGATCATTCGAACGAGATGACAGCATATGGTTCAACGGCACATGTACCAGTCACATGGAATGAAGGCGAATGGGAAGATGTCACACAGATCAATTGAACGAGATGGCACCATACATCACGCCATCACACGTATGGCAGCGATCGAGAAGACATCACAGGTGGCCTCGTTGAACACCTGGTTCAGGCCCAGGCAATGTGTAAATGGCGACGAATACCAGTGGCGCTGGAAGCTCCGTCAAGTGAAGTCAGGTTGACATTAAGACGTCTCGATGGAGAAGAATGTTGGCCTGGTTAGTCGAAGACACTCGAAGATGTGATAAAGAGTGGTTAACTCTTGTAGTAGCAATCACAACCCATGTACACAAGGTTGGATCGGGTTACTTTACAATGAAGTTACAGCCACAAGACATGGGCGAAAATAAATCAGTTATTCGTCTTTAGCCTATATCTTGGAGACAAGAATACTAAGCAACGTTGTAGCACTGCATAAAATAATCGTCTCCTTCTAAATTTGTGCACATTCGTTAAATACCACGGTGGCCATGTTATGCTGGAAGTCTAACTAACCTATAGCAGAGTTTAATGAAACCTAAATCATACCTAGGATTGTGACATCACGTTCCTAGGACTTCGGGGTTAGGCCCTGTACAAACTTCAGTTCTAAAATAGCTGCATTACATACCCAACCAACAATCTTCAGATACAAAAAAACCTAAAATTACACCTATTTCTTATAAATTTGATATCACCGGAATCTGCATTGAAACTGTAGCAACGATATTAATTGTGTCACTCGACTCCTACAACTTAATGCGTTATTATTATAAAACAAATATTCTGAGATGTCTAGAACCTGTCAAAGGCACGAAATCTGGTTAGTTCATGTATTAAAATTCTTATACCTTCACTAAATACCATGATACCATCGTATCAATCACGTCAAACTGGTTCTACACATTCTAATGTTGACCCTCCTAACCGAAGGAATAATGCTCAAATTTATTATAGTACAAATTCACTGAAGTATTTATACCTTTGTTACCAAGTGGCACCCTTGCATTGTGCAAATATCACGCCCTGCCATACGTTAGATGGCAGCACTATTACATAGACTACCAGAAGATAAACACAGAATTATTCTCCCAAACCACTTTGTGACACTAAGGATGTGTGTTATTCAGTTCCATCTTCTTATCTTGACTTCTGTTCTGATTTTCTTTAACTTGCTTTTATTCAGGATATCTTTATTTGACGCAACATGTGGCCATCTAACCTTAGATACTTCAGCTGGAATGTGTCCAGTCTCCGGTTGTCACTTTTACTTTTACGTTTACCTCCCACCTCTCACATCTGTATAATAACACTGATTTTAAAGAATGTTGTATATTGTCAATCTAGATCTCAATTTGAGCTCCATACTTGTTTGAGCTTCATGAAAGATGCCCTTGTTTTCGAATTATGTTGGTAATATCTGCACGATATTTATTCACCATTAACTGATTGAGTGGGTTTTTGTAAACAAAACAATTGGAGTGTTATATTGATCACATTTACCACCGTTTTTGTTGAATTGATGTTTATTGCACGTGACATTGAATAATTTAATAATATTTATGCTTCATTTATTTTTTTCATTGGAAAACACTGTTGATGAACATTAATAATAATTATTCTTCTATCCTGAAAGATGACTACATTTAGGGCTTCACCCCAAACTATGACTTTATCCACAACCTTGCTCTTCTGCAATTATAGATGATTGGCTACATGTTTAAAATTTAAATATTAGGCTAATTATTCCTCAAATCAAGAGTTGGTTTGAGGTGACATCCATTTGCCACTTTAGCATTGTCAACATAATGAAAACGTCACTAGACAGCTGGATTGGACTGTTGCATACAGTAGGATTATATCCAAATGTCGAACATAATGTGGAAAACGATCCAGAATGTGTGCAGCAAGTTTCCCTGATATGTCGCAGTAATCGATTCTGTTGAGGTGACTGTCTTAGCATTATTTTTTTAAATAATATTTTATAAAATAAATTTATGCTGTGGTACAAGCAAGTTATTTTTTCTACAGCTGATTGACCCATTAGACAAGTCAGGTTGAACTGTCCCTTAGGCATTTCTGACTTGTGGACGTAGTTATGGCTGCAACGACAGCTGGCCTGTGCATTGTTAGATGCCACTGTGAAGTTGGATATTCGTGGACAGTGTCGAATTAATGCAATCCCAATCGTTGTCTTGCATATTGTTTAGTTCTACTTGATCTTCATACTGTAGTTGTATGCTTTATAGGCAGTGGTTTTATATTTTATTTACTGTGTTACTGTGTATTTCAATGCATCATTTTGAAAAAATTAGTGGTACTGAAAATAGTTTTGCAGGTCTGAGAGTGACTTAAATATTTGACTGTACTCGTTTGATGGCATATAATACTGTAAAACCTATATATTTTCTCATATACTAAATAAATGTGTCATAGAAATATACTGAGATAGAGTATTATTTTACTGTTACCAGGTTTAGAAATTGTAGATTCGTTGATACAAGTGTATTATTGCAGTTAGTATTTATTTCTGCATGATACAAACAGTGGCCATTTTGGAGTGTAACACCTGAAGAAAGTGGCAGTAGTAGTAGTAGTAGTAGTAGTAGTATTAGAAGAATATATGTTTGACAGGGAGGGGGTCCACACATTACCCAGCATATCTCTGTGATATTGCCATCGGAGTTGACGACAGAAGACGTTGTGGACATGGAAGCCAGTGGCGTAGTCAGCATAGAGGGAGAAACATTAAAACTGCAGGAAAATGTAAGCAATATTTCCAATATTCAAATTTCTTTAAACTTCTTTCGCTTTTGTGTTGCATGACGTGATGTTCTTAACTGACTGATCGACAGTTCAGTCGTATTTCTGCCATATTATGTCTAGACAGACTCATTAAACCTTGTTGCACAAGCAAACACAAAGTTTATTTAGTCAAAAATTACTCTTGGACAAACTTTGTCAATATTTGTCATTATTCTCTACCAACTTTATTAATATTTTCATGAATCAATTAAACTTTTTCAGGTCGAACACTTATAAGGCTTCAGTACTCCATTTAAATACTTTGCATGATTCCAATAAGATGCTTGCCAGTTTTTTAACTACTAGCAATGTTTGCTTAACTTCATTATTTGCAATATGCTGTGTATTCAGGTTGGGTTGACAAAAGGTGTGGACAGTTGGCTTTTGAATCTGAAACAACAAGTGACAAAGTCACTGCATGACTTGGTGCTGAACATTGCCAGCGACTGTAGCAATGGTGTACCCTTTGAGGAGTGGATTCTCAAGGTCAGTGAAATAATATCCCATACAAATATTAAAGAGACTAACAACAAGGCACTAGCTAAAATGTTTTTCAGTGTGTACACAGAGTTTAATATCATATGTACTACATGACAAAAAAAAAGGAAAAATTATTTATAGGTAAAATTAGATGTTTAATGCATCTAACTTACAAAGCGCATAAAAATTTGAAGTTAATGAGATGAGTGATCATGTGGTTTTGTGACGTCAGTGATGATATGGGTTTACATTCAGTCAGTGATTTCTATGCAATGCTTCAGTATAGTTTCACTTGTGTTACTATAGCGAGTGATGGCGATGTCAGTTTTCCAGAATAAAATGTATAATGTAACGATTTCGAACTGCTAGCCACTAGTGATATCTAGTGGCATCAACATAGCTTCCTCTACTGGGAATAATGTGGGCACATCATCCTCTTTCAAAGAGATTTTAGCACCTGGATAACCCAGGACTGCCACCTTCTCTGGTCCAGATCGCAGTCGAAAAAAGTTTCTCAAAGTGAGCAAAGCCGGCTGTGCTTCGTCGACTTGACTTTTTCTTTTCTTAAACAAAGTTGGCTCTGTAGGGAACTTAAACCAACTAACTACATGTTACTTTATTCTTATTACTGTTAGCATAACAATCAAATGCCGCACAATTAACCATTATGACACTCGCTTCTAAACAATCGCTATCGCTGTCAACAGTGCGGTGAATGAATGGAAAGTCTCAGTCTCGTAGCACTTCTTTATCATCAGCAACAACACATCGAAGCTTGCCGATAAGTGCAGAAAAATATGTATAATCGAGGCAAGTCAGTAGAACAGAGTATTGTTTGGAATTATTAATTAATGGAATTGTAATAAATTTTTTGGTGTTGTTGAAATGGAAATATACTACAAGATGTAATATAATATGATTTCAAGCAATTGTTGTTGTTATTCCCTTCAAGAATTATGATGTGGCTGTTCAAGTTCTTCCAAGTAATGTCATATGGAAAGATGAAGATAGATATGATAACTGTAAAATATACAGTGATATAAATGATATTGTGATAATTAGAATAGCATTACCACATGATCCTGTCTAATATTATAAAACAATACTAATTGATTGAAGATGATCACATTGTGTTACAACTTATGAACATCTGTGATGGCAGATCTCTCAATAAATACCTGTGTAAGTTATGTATAACATTATATGGTTATGAGATACCTAATAGTATCATGACAAAAATCATCAAAAAATATAATTTAAGTAAGTTAATGAATCACGTATACATAAAATGATATGCTTATGGGAAAACCATGTTAAATCAAAGCATAGCGTTTTATAAAATGTAATGTAACTAAACCCATTTACCATAATAATATGTTTTTTATATGTTTTTATTTAGTAATAGTAATGACATACATTTTTTATTTATTTTATTGTTAAGGCAATCACCGAATCCATGGTAATCGCTCATGCAAATACTATGTCATCTCAGTACCCAGCTCAGGTGTGCAAGCTTGGCATGATCATGTACTGGACACGGGAGTGTGAACAGGGAGTGTATGACCTACGATTTGACCGCAAGGCTATGTTCAACACGAGCAAGCGTTTCGGAGGTGCGATTGGCCGCCTTCCAACAGTTCTTGCTAAAGGCGCGTGGAAGAACATCGATGAACCAATGCTGCCAGTCCACAAGACTAGGCTTGAGACTATGATTACGGTAAGAATAGGACTGTTGGTGATTACAGGTTGTTTTGTGGGTTTGTATTTAAATGCACTATTCCTTTAGCAAACAAACTATACATTTTTTTAGAATAATTTATTGGATTTTTTTGCAGAAACTACTGTGTAGAATTCAGATGTTGTATAGAATAAAAAAATAATCCTGTAGAATTTTTTATAGAATATTCTGTTGGATTTCTGCGGATGCATTTCTATGGGATTTGTAGCATACTTTTGTTTTTAACAAGATTTAACAAACAACAAGTTCAAGATGGCAAGTGGACAAGGCAGCCATTGGCTTATCGAGAGTCCAACAATTATCTCATTTCTGTTGTTGCAGCAATCACTGTTTTATATGCAATATTCTACTATGCTAAAAAAAAATTATTGAAATCTATAGAAAATTGGCTGTTGTCTTTCTAGTGGTTTTCAGAAATGGCACGTTTGATACAGTAATAATTGAATGTACACATTATGTACAAAAACAGCCAAATAAATAATACACCGTGACATCTCTAAACTATGTGTCATTAATCTTAGATCTGAACCGTGATGATTCCATTACAATAGTCATGAAGCAATTTTGCAGCAGTTATATATATATATATATATAGTTATTTCTGTATGATCAAGGTAGTGGAATTACTCCAATTGTCTCTCCATGACATGTCCACAATTATCCTTGAAAACATGTATATCCATTGTAACTCGAATTTTCCAATTAGACCATCATAAGTTTTCTACATTTTGTTGTTGCAGCAATCACTGTTTCTACGAGACACTATTGACTACCTTGCCAACAGAAAACTTCGCGAAATCACAGACTTTGAATGGCGAAGAAATATGAGATTCTACATGCACAAGATTGGTGAGCGTAGATGTAGGGCTACTTGTAACATTAGGTTCGATTTTTGTTACTTGATTGCTAAGACACCTTTGATATGTTGTTGGCAACTCTTACAAGAACTTACTCACCACATCAGATCTTTAACATAAAAAACTGCTGATACTGTGAGTATTTCTCATCAGTGTAAACATAAAAGTCTGGTGTCAGGTGGAATATATGAGAAATCCAGAACGTAATGTCAGACTACTGATCCAATTTGATATCTCAAGTAATGATATTCAAACGTCTTTCTATTTTTGTGTAACCTTAGCCTCATATCGACATATGCATGCACACACGTAAATAAAGTTATTACAAACGATGTATCTATTGTTACTGTTGTGTGTGTGTTTAGATGACAAGCCGGAGCCTTGCCTGTACATCCTGGACCAACGGTATACGTACGGCTGTGAGTTCTATGGTGCCCAGCCAAGTCTGGCTATCACTCCACTCATGGATAAGTCGTTCTTCTGCATGTCACAGGCCATTGCCCAGTACAAGGGCTCTCTGATGGTAGGAGAAACAGGCTCTGGAAAGTCGGAAACCGTCAAGGTGGGTGGTGATGTTGATTGTTAGACTTAAATGAACCGCTCAAGTGGGTTCAGTTCAGAAGACATCAGAACAACTCAAAAACGCAAGGAAAACAAGTTTGGGATGCACAAGAACGAATCAAACGCAGTGTTAAATTAACCAAGTCGAATCAATAATATGGAAATACTTACTGAACATGGTCGATATCTACAAGTAAATACTTCACTTGGCTGGATCTGTTTGTTATGTTTAGCAGTGTTTACTTATTTTCATGATGGCACACACTGCTTATCCGTCATAGACAGGACAGGGTTTGAATCCACTGAGGCAAAGTGGAGTTAACGAAATTGTCTAAGCTTCGAAATGAAGCTTAGACAATTTCGTTCACTCCACATTGCATCAGTTCACTGCAGTGGATACATATGAACCAATAGTCTTCATGCAGTAATTGCAGCAAAGTGGCCTACCTTTCCTTGCCTTTACCTTATGGTGCATGTCTCTGTGTCATCCAGTAATTGCCCAGCTGTCCAGTTTTATATTTGCAGGTAATTGTCTTGTATCAGCATTAACACTTGTTGTTTTCTTGCAGGGTTTTGCACAGTTGCTGGGCCAGGCATTGATGATGTTCCAATGCACACGGAACGCTGATTTCTCTGCCATTGGTAGAATTCTGCACGGAATGGCAATGGTTCGTTCAAGTTACCCGATCTATCAATCAAACCCGGTCAATCATTTTAACAAAAGTATACCACTAATTAAATAGACTGTGCATATCACTTAAGCTATTCTTATACAACATATTTAAGCGTCAACAAACCTGATTAATTTGATTGAGGAGGTAGCTTTTAGTTATGGATTCCTTTAGTTATACACTGCTCATGTGCTATGCCTCATGTTACAAAGAACACTGCTGAAATTATCCAGTCGTTTCACAGTAATGTAGACTTACCAAAAAGGTATAAACTGCCCAGGTTGCTTACAATGATTACCATGCGTAGTGTCTATATGTGTGTTGCCCTGTCGCTATAGGACGGATGCTGGGGCTGCTTTGAGAACATCCATCACCTCAGTGACGAGTGCGTCTCTGTGATGGTCTCACATGTGTTCGCCATAGTTGCTGCTCTGAAATCAAAGGCCAGATACTGCTTCATTGGGGAAGGACATGAGGTATGTCGACCACAACTAGTCAGTGATAAGTATGGAGTTTATATTGATCCTGCTTATTGCATAGCATTCAAGTATATGAATTAATCTAATTGAGTTGTAGCACCTGTATATCGTTATGAGTGGACATTTTTTTCTGACATATTCTCACAGACAAGTGTTTGACATATGTAAACTAATCATATGTAGCCAAACGCCATATGCAAAAACACAATGGACATTTGAAATAATGCACTGTAGAGAGCTGATGTTGTTGGGGCTTATGTAAAATTGCATATTTGATGATATATATATATATATATATATATATATATATATATATATATATATATATATATATATATATATAAGATATATATATAGAGAGAGATATTTATACAGAATATTACAGTCGCATAACTCTTTGTTATGGTTTTATTTTCAGGTTCCCATTGTAAACAGTGTCATGATGTTTGCAACGTACAACCCCAGAGTACAGAACCCCTATCCCCTGCCCATGGACATCCGCTCCCTCTTCCGTCAAGTGTCGCTTATCAGGCCTGACCTGGCAATGGTTCTCAAGGCAAAGTGTTCAAATGCTGGTTTCAGATCACCACAAGTCCTTGCCACAAGACTCAGTGTGATCCAGCAGCTGGCAGAAGATCAGCTGTGAGTAACGTTGATCCCATCTTGAGAAAGTTCCACAGGAAACCAAAATTTTTGTAATTATATTTCAGTTAATCTATTTGTCTAAGTCGAGAAATGCTATTTTATTTATTTATTTGTTATGAAACATAACTGTTTCTATTACACTGAATGATCAATTTTGTTAGGTACTGGTTTGCAGAATGATATATATATATATATATATATATATATATATATATATATATATATATATATATATATATATGTACACATATTTTAATTCGACCTATTAAGTGTACATGCCCTAATTAACATACACCCCTTTTTAATCAGCAGGATCCATAATTATTGTAATTTGACTAGTGTAGAACAACCAAAAGTGTTGCCATCTGGTGTTAAACAGTTGGCACCACTTTTCAGTTGTACTACACAAGTCACCAAATGACACCACTAGTGTTAAACAGTTACCTTATTGTCTACAGAAACAGATTTTGGTGTATGCTTATAAGAACAGATTCTTTGACATTTATCAATGGTCTTATTTTTTTCTAACGTACTGCACGGTTGTTGAATATGGTATATATATATATATATAAATATATATATATATATAAATATATATATATATACATACATACATATAAATATATATATATATATATATATATATATATATATATATACATCATATATCAGAAACATTCATTATACAATACTTAAATATATTTTTATATATATATATATATATATATATATATATATATATATATATATATATATATATATATATATATATATATTTAAGTATTGTATAATGAATGTTTCTGATATATATATATATATATATATATATATATATATATATATATATATATATATGTATATAAATATATATATTTAAGTATTGTATAATGAATGTTTCTGATGTATGACGTGAAATACCAAATATGTGTGAAAGGATATTGCTGTTAGAAGATGTGAGTGCAAGTGTGCTGATGTTGCAGTACCATAATTTAAAGAGACTAACCATATTTGATTATTTGCTTTATGCTAATCTCTGCAACAACAGGTATGTGCAACTCATCAGGAAATACACAGAGAATATTCACCTTTGGAGAATGTTTGCCCGCAGGCCGAATGACGTGCAGCATCATCTGAGTGTCGCGTCACTGATGGGTGTTCTGCAGCGAGCCAACCAGAGGAAGAAGTTGACTCGGGAAGACCGATCGATGGAACGCAGTGACAAGAAAGGAGGCGATGGACAGGATATGTCCCGTTCCAACAGTGTCCAATCGACGGCTGCCTCCAGCTTCGCACTCACTCAGCAGTTGACAACGTTGAATGCACAGCGTAAGCCATCGGACAAAGTTCGTAAAGGATGCGACTTTAATGCTACACTGATGTTAATCCTCCAGTAGTCAGGACGAACTTTCATACTTTATATAAAATAAATTCTGAACAATACAAATTTAGACATATGATTAATAAATGGCAGAGGTATTATGATCTTTTGTTATGATACAATATGTAGCTACACATCAACACGGTATTCCAGTCAACACTGTCATATGAACTCTTTTACTTCCACCAGTCACGCCCAAAACATTGGGGAGCAAGAAATTGTCTACACAAAATCCAATGTCACCAGCGGCCAAGATGGATCACGCCATAGTTGGACACACTCTACTGGAAATGATTAGCCCAAGATTGACATCTGAGGTAAAGCCTTTTTGAAGAACTTAGATTGCAAAATATATTAAGCCAATATTAAGTACATAATTGTTCATTTTAAGATTTACAGCAGTTAAGAGCATTAACATTGTTAGTGTCATACAAAATAAAATATTACTGAAAGTTGATAGTTGTATAAATATGCAACCAGACGTATACGTGTTATTTGTTTCTGCTAAGTCGTTTCTGCTAAGTCGATTTCCAAAGATGTGTGAGCCAACATCGTGTGATTTCTAGTACGCGGCCGTGTTCAACCAAATCGTGAAAGATATCTTCGCTGGGCTGCCTGAGCCACCAAGTGGCTATCTTACCTCTGCAAAACAGCGGAGCTACGATGTCCAGTTGGCTGTGGAACAGGCAGCAGAAAGTCAAGGCCTGATAGCGCACAAACCCTGGATTGACAAGTGCATGCAGTTGTATGCGATCTCGCAAGTACACCAGGGTAGGCTACTAATCCCAATAGAGAACTAGAAAATGCTGGATAATTGTTTTTACACAATAGTAGTCAGTCAATGCAGTGGTCTGTACACTTGAATTATGTTACACGATCATTACAGTTGCTACTTTTGCTATACATACTATTTCCTTTTGTGTGTGATTTTACAGCCAATCACATGAAATGTATTGAAATATGCCATTTGATGAAATAATATGCAGATATACATGAGCAACATGTTTTGTATTATATCAAAACTATGTGACGTTCATTGCCTCATAAGTAGAGATTGCCTAAATCCTCAAACCTGAGCTCACAGACATAGCAAACCAGAATGGTTAAGTATCATATCATGAACAAGAATGCACAGGAGCCATTGTCACAGGGAGCAGCCACCGGTGGAAATACAATTTAGAAAAAATACGACTTGAGATTTTTGTAGAAGGTAGAGGCTTTCTAAATAGATTTTGAGTTTGCTTAGGTCAGGCGATTTTCTCATTCTTTAAAACAAAACCTGTTTGAGATAGATGATCTGAGGTGCCTGAGATAAAATTATTAAGGATGCAGGAGACTACACAAATGTGGCAACTGATGGGTTGAGTGTGTTTATTCCAACCATCTCTGTGTTTTAATGCAATATTTGTTACTGTCACCAGGCATTGTGATTGCTGGCCCACCCGGTGCAGGCAAGTCAACTGTCGTACGAGGGTTGATCGCAGCGCTGCGCCAGGTCATCAAGAGTGGATCCCGGTCTAGTTCCAGTCGGGCGTCTGACTTGTCCGAGTCGAACCACAAACTTCAGAAGCTCTACCCACTCGTGGTTGATGACCTTTCTCTCATCTTTGGCTGTCTCAATCAGAACCACGACTGGGTCGACGGCATCTTCACGTCAGCGTGGAAGAAAGCTTCTAGGGTATGTAAATGTGCTATACAGAGGGAGGTCTGTACGATAGTGACCTTTTAGATCTTGACTTCCCAAGATCTTAAAAAATGTAAAATATGTACAACAGTTGTTCAACTCAACTTGGATGATCTAAAACAAATAAACTTCACTTCACTGTGGCTGTAGTTTATGTATAAATATATTCCATGAAGGTCAGTTTAAGTCTCCCCTGCATGTCATACAAGTCTAGCAATGATGTATGATGTTAAGGTGCCATCTCAAAACATCAATTTTCAACAAAGCACACAATCGGTTTCATTAGGGTTAGTAGTTGTTTCGCTTAGTATTCTAAGGGTCATGTCAACGACATTGGTTTCATGTGTTGTCATAAACAACGTTTTGAGATGGCATCTAATTTGTCTGATGAATTCAATTTTTTTTAATAAGCATATGAATCGTATTCACCTTTAACATCTGCCATTTAAAGTCACGTAGTGTGAATGCTAGTATTCTCACTGAGTTATCGTTATATATACTTTTCTTATGGTGAATAGTTTTGTTTATTGTATCCATGTTCTGATGTGTCTGTTTGGCAGAACCAAAGCACCACTTGGCTTTGTCTAGATGGCCCAATGACGCCAAATTGGACTGATCACTTCACATCCGTCCTAGACTCGAATAAGGTAGTATTTCCCTCACACTACTATGCAGCTAGTTAGTTGTTGGACACCCGCCTTCCTAGATTATATCCCATGCGAATAAAATTTAACTGTTCAATCTCACAACATAGCCACTAAGGAAGAGAAGCACGTAAACAACACCACCACAGTCTAAGCCAAATTCTGTCTACATAGCCATTGGGGAGTTTACTTTACCATCCTATCCATTTCAGTCATCTATATTAGTAGTAATGTCAGCAGTGTTGTGTTCTAGGTATCCACTATTAATGACTGCTTGGGAACAGTGTAAATAAATAAATAATACGTGGTTAGGCCAACTTGTGCCCACAAAATAAATTGACTACTAATATGGTGGCATCCATTTAAACTAACAGCTTCTTGGATAATACTAACAAGTCATTGTTCTACGGTTGGCTGACCATCATTGTTTGGGCTTACGTGGGCAATGTGAGTCACACACCCAATACACCAGTAATTATATTAACATCATTACAAGAGCAAAATTAGTATCAAGATCCATGACTGAAATTTTAAATTAGCAGCGCTTAAAATAACTTCAACATAATGTTTGAAGATAACCCCCAATACAATGATGTTCGTGACATAGTAGATTTCTTTTCATAACTTTTAGATTACTCTATGTTATAATTATCTTTCTTCAAACTGTTCATATGTTGTATTTATTTTCTTAATAACAGTCCCTCTGATGGTCTTCAACAAGGGGTATTGCATGTGTTTAAAATATAACAAAATAAAATAGTATGATTTTATGTGTAGTCTATGCAAGCTCAAATGTCTGTAGTTGCTATTGCAATAGGCTAAGTGATTGACTGGATTTCTTATTGCAGACCCTGAGCTTGGCCAATGGAGACCAACTGTTCTTGTCGAACAACATGAAGCTGTTGTTTGAGACAGTTGATCTTCAAGGTGCCTCTCCTGCACTGCTCGCCAGAACCGTAAGTACTTCTTCGTTGAGTCATTGGTGACAAACACTGAACCCTGATACAATAATGAAAATGAGCCTACAATGTCAGGCTACTTTGTATATGCTGAAAACAATTTGTAATTATTTGACATCAATTTATCACCCAAGAAACTGTGGACTGACTTCGTTTCTCAATATGTATAACCATGTTAAAATTCCATCTGTTTGTATCAGTGTTATGCTAACATAAAATGTATTAATGTTTGTATCAGTAATTGTAAATATGGTGCTGTGGAACGGCTTAAAAATAGACCCCATATATCAAGACAGTTTGGAAGCCTTCAGGCAGGGCGTACAAAAGATCAACCTTCAGTAGAAGAAATTAAGAAACAAATTACCATACTGCACTGTCAATTATTGTTTGCACTGGATTTTAGTAATGTTTTATCCGCTTCCCTCTGGTATGATGCACACAGTACGTTACTATTCCGACCGGAGGCTAGTAATTGTATGGAAGAAGAAGAACTATTATTGAAATCTTTACAGCATTTGTCACTGAAGAGAATATCGTATACTCGTGTCCTTAAAAACTAATTTTGGATGTCATTTGACAACACAAAACTGTTGACTGTATATTACAATATGGAACTTTCATTGTGACAGGGCATCCTGTTTGTTGACACCACGGTGGTGGGGTGGAAGCCAGTAGCCAAGGCCTGGCTGGAGGACCGCACGCAACAGGAAGTACATGTGAGTGAACAATGAAAACATCTCAAACCTCCGTATTACGTACACTTACTAGATTTCCAACATATTATTTGCTAAATGTAAAACAGTTTGCCGACAAACAATTCCAACGATGCTATCAGTGAGAACTTGAAAGGCATATGATTCATGAAAGAAGTGTAGATGAAACTATGAAGAAATAACATGATTAGCCTTGAATGTTTTGTCACTGTTGTTTTGCAGGTTCTCCAAAGAGCCTTCAACAAGACAGTTGACGCAATGTCACATTATGTCACTACAGAGTGCAGGTTTGTGTCATTATCATGGGGGCTCAAATCTTCCTGCTGCCGCTTGCAACTTTGGGCAGTTTTATTCATTTCATGTGGCCTCAGTGCCCTCAACTGGATAAGTCAGTACCTGGCAATAGACAGTGGTGCATATATGTGAACGAACAGTCTTCAAAGAGAAGTCAAATTAGTGTTAGAATGAATAGGTCCATCAGGGTGTGAAGCATTAAGTGCTTCCAAACGTCCTAAGGACTGGATACTGTGATATATATATATATATATATATATATTTATATGAACTTGCCATTACCTTAATCTTTAAAACCAACATGTTATATATAATAATCACAACGTTATTTTTATTAGTGGACATCAATGCCACTGTATATCCATACTCGTGGAGAACATGTGGCATGCACAATTCTGCACAGAGGATAAAAGATGGAAAGTTTAATGATCCTTGTTCGGTTGCAGGCCCAAGTTGAAGCTGTCGGAGCAAGGAATGTTTCAGACATGCCTGAATCTGTTATCGGCCATGTTGAAAGACAACATAGAGATAGGTGGTGAGCTACACATAGAACGTCTCTACTTGTTCTGTCTGATGTGGTCCTATGGTGGCCTGCTCAACACGAAGGAACAGAAGGGATTCAACGAACTGCTGGCAACACTGTCTACTGCGTGAGTTGATTTCCCCACATGATACACAGCACACATATACGCACACATACACACACACATACACACACATCGTGCATTCACTTGTCAGCATACAGACGATGCCCTCTGCCATTCATTATTCTTCAGTTAAGTCACTATATAGTAGGGGAGAGTGGGGCTAATTAAAAAAAAAACATATTTCAGGATTGCTGTTCGAATTGTTATCTGATCGAAACGTTTTTAATGCCAATGAGATGATCAATGAATAAATGCTTAATGCAATACACATTTGTGCAAAGATACATTGTATGAGGTATCCTAAAGTGATACAGTATACCCTTAATCCAAGCAAGTTGCAACAGCCATTTTCAAAACCATGAAACATCACCAAATAAATGAAAAACTCAAGTTTTATCTGCAATAATATTTTGTATTTCAACTGTAATTTATGAAGAAATTGTTAGTTTAACATAATCACTTGAAACCACTCATTTACAAAAATTTTGAATATAGCATGTGTAACCAATTAAATTTTTTTCTTTAAAATTACACCATTTTTATATTGTCAAAGGATCCATGTGATATCACACGTGACATGCGTAAGACTATTGCAGATCATACTGCTGTAAGTAGTTTTGTCTGTGGAATGTCTGTTACAACTGACCACTGTTATAACTAGCCCTGGTCTCCCCATCAGCAGTTTGCTGCAGTTAATAAGTATTACCGTATAGTTCCAAATAAACGTGCAATACGTGATTGCGAAAGCCTTGGTCTATTACTTTATTATGAGTGGCACAAGCTGTCAGGGTGGACGGATACATAAACTGCATGCATGTCACACATGCATGTCACACATGCATGTCACACATGTGCAACTCATAGCCAGGCACCACAGATTTATTGCATTTACCAAACTGACCGGGTGCTCGATTTTTTCCGAAACACACTGCAGTCACATTTTAAATCCCCACTAGACAGCATTATCACTGACATAATTGAGAACGATTGGTCGATGTGCCAACTGGAAGAAAGTTCAATTCCGTGTTTCTACAGGTGGATCCACCTAGGTGATAATAATTATTACCACTGGTAATTGAGAAGAATGTGTGTCACTGGTGCATTGCAAAGAAAGCAAGAATAATTAATACGAGTGTACTGCGGACATATGAAAGGGGGCGGTGGCATCGCGGTTAGAATGTCAGGCTGCCAATCGAGACAACCCGGGTTTGAATCCTCCTGCTGCCGTTTCAAAACTTTGGCAGTTTCGTTCACCCCACGTTGCCACAGTTCACTCAGCTGTATAAATGGGTACAGACAGTGGTGGATATCTAAACGAATGGTCTTTGTGCAGTAATTGCAGCTTGACTGAATGCTTCCCAGAGAAGTCAAGATGGAGTTGGAATGACCAGGTCTGCCAGGGAGTGAAGTGTAAATCACTTCGAACAGTCACAAGGACTGAATACCGAGCTATATAAGAATGTGCCTTTACCTTTAACGCATTTTTATGTTTCCAGATTGCCTGATGATGACCGTGACATTTCATACTTTGACTACTATGTGGACGAGTCTGGAGAGTGGGATCCGTGGGCTTCCAGGTGTGTTTACTGTTTCATGTCTCTACATAGACCATGCTAACAGTAAATCAATACAAAATGTGCCTATGCATTTATTTTGCTTATTTCTGAATACTAATAGCTATTTCATTCAAAGGCATTATATTTTACTAACATAGAAACGTGTTGTAGACATTATGGAGATGTACGAAGACATAGAGTGGTATATTCTAACTTTGTTATTGATATTTTTTTGTGTGGTTTCCAGGATTTCCGAATCAAACTACGCCGAGAGCAATGATCTGCTGGGAGATGTGTTTGTTGACACGATCAGTTCTGTGAGTGTCTCTTGTTATGTCAACTCAGTTAACTTATTTCATAATCCGTTTTTTAAGAACATGGTGAATAATGCATCTTAATGAACACAGCCACTCATATTGTCTTTTCATAATTGTCTTTCTGAAGTCATACATGGAATGTGGTTTTAAATCTAGTAAAATCATTCTTGTTATTCGGAGATTGCAACTATCTTGACACTTGTATATTCTTATAACTGATGTGGTCACACATTTGTTGAATAGATCCGTACACGAATGCTCATGGAGTATGCCTGTGCCCTGGGACAGAACGTCCTGTTGGTTGGACCACCTGGATCAGGCAAAACTGCCATGATTAACGACTTCATGAACACTCAAGGTGCAGTGTAATGTGATGGATGTAGCAACTACTACTGCTGATAAAATATATAGATTATTTATTCATGTTGGGCCTCCAATTGTTCTGCGTTAGATTTATGTTCTGCGTTTGAAATTAAATTTGATACATTAGAGATTAAATGTAATATGTGTCAGTTGAAACTGTTGTTATTTTATGGATGTATGCAATAAAACTGCACCTTTATCTTCTGTTCTGTTTCAGATCCCCAGAATCAAATTTCCAAGAAACTTGTTTGTTCCGGTTCTTCAAAGGCTGCTCAACTTCACCAATTTATTGAAGCAAACATCTACCACAGACAAGGTATGGTTCTGTCACACGCAGGTAAAGCTCATCATTACGGCATGTTAAAAATATCACGGTAACAGTTGTCGGCGTTTTAGTGTTGTAGCAGATACGATAAACAGAATGGATATAAATCTGGTCTTAATTGTGGAGAATTTTATTTGTCTAGGATTTGTGTATGGCGCGAAGGACAACAACCGTCTTCAGCTATTTATCGACGACATTAACCTACCAAATCCAGACGAGTACGGCGTTCGTCACTACAATGAAGTGAGTGACCAGTGCCAACTGACTGGGCAATAATAATAATATCGCATATGCATAAGTGAGATATTGGATGGTCAGTCAATCAATATTGTACCGGGGCTTCTGCTTGGGCAGCTTCAATGTTGGCCCAGTTCACTCAGCTGTGTAAAAGAGTACCTAGCTATAGACAGTGGTCTATATATGTCAACGAATAATTTTTGCACAGTAATTGCAGCGTTTCTGAATGCTTTCCAGAGAGGTTGAGTTGGTGTTGGAATGAACAGATCTGCTAGTGAGATATGTGTAATGTGCATGGAGTGGTGGAAATAACTGGATGCCATGTGCTGTATCATAACTTAGCCTTGCCATTACCTCTCCTCTTTCTAAAGGACTGAATGCCATGTGCTGTATCAGAACTTAGCCTTGTCATTACCTCTCCTCTTTCTAAAGGACTGGATGCCATGTGCTGTATCAGAACTTAGCCTTGCCATTACCTCTCCTCTTTCTAAAGGACTGGATGCCATGTGCTATATCAGAACTTACCCTTGCCATTACCTCTCCTCTTTCTAAATTGGTATAATAACATCATGCATGTATTTGTATTTATATATTTATTGCAGTTGCTTCGAGGATTGTTGGATGACAGGGTCCTCAGCACACAGCAGAAGCCATTTGAGTTGAGGACCATTGAGGGTCTGGTGGTTCTGGCAGCCATGTCACTAAGTGGGGCACCAAGTGAAGAGAGTCGCCTCCTCAGTGCTAGATTCCTGGTACGCCTGTGGACATCCACATCAATATTGCTTAGCTATCACCCCGTTTGGCAAGAAAGATATTAAAGTGTATTATTGTATGAAGTTAATATGTCCAGATGATAATGTGAAATGTGTGATTCATATCAAGACTGGTTCGAGGTGTACATATCTACCTCAACCGCTCAGAGAGAGAGAGAGAGCGAGAAATGGGGAGGACGGATGGACAGTCAGACGCAGGGGGAGACAAAGAGGGAGGGAGACACAGAGAGGGGGATACAGATATTGATATAGGGAAAGAGAAATATACAGACAGATAGTGAGAAACAGAGAGACACAGACAGTGAGAGACAGAGAGACACAGACATTGAGAAACAGAGACACAGACAGTGAGAGACAGAGAGACACAGACAGTGAGAGACAGAAAGACACAGACATTGAGAGACAGAGAGACAGACATTGAGAGACAGAGACACAGACAGTGAGAGACAGAGAGACACAGACAGTGAGAGACAGAGAGACACAGACAGTGAGAGACAGAGAGACACAGACAGTGAGAGACAGAGAGACACAGACAGTGAGAGACAGAGAGACACAGACATTGAGAGACAGAGAGACACATACATTGAGAGACAGAGAGACACAGACAGTGAGAGACAGAGAGACACAGACAGTGAGAGACAGAGAGACACAGACAGTGAGAGACAGAGAGACACAGACATTGAGAGACAGAGAGACACAGACAGTGAGAGACACATAGACACAGACAGTGAGAGACAGAGAGACACATGCAGTGAGAGACAGAGACACAGACAGTGAGAGACACAGAGACACAGACAGTGAGAGACAGAGAGACACATGCAGTGAGAGACAGAGAGACACAGACAGTGAGAGACAGAGAGACACAGACAGTGAGAGACAGAGAGACACAGACAGTGAGAGACAGGGAGACACAGACATTGAGAGACAGAGATACACAGACAGTGAGAGACAGATACAGAATATTTCTATTAGAAATAATGTATATTCAGTTACGGTTTTTTGAAAGTGAATTATTGTTGCAGAGACACTTTGCTGTGTTCTATCTGCCTGTTCCTGAGGATGATTCTCAACAACAAGTTGTCCAAGGACTTCTGGAAGTAAGCTTCTGTTATCTCATCAAAAACCATCGATTATGTCATTGTTTTCGATTGGGATATAGTGAAATACTTTTCCTGTAAACACATTTCACTTTAGTGTAAAACATATTATTTCAGTAACTCAGCAAATATTGGAAATAAAGTGTCAACAACATTACTTTGTCTTGCAGCTTCTATACATTAGAAGTATGACTTTCTTGGTTGCCACACCAACTCTTTAGAACTCACTAACTGTTAGCGTTAGGTCAGCAGGAAATGTAAAAACATTTTGCTATCATTTAAAAATGATCGTTTTAACCATGTTTTTCCTCCTTATCTCCTAAATGTATTCATCCATGTATTGATAACTTTAATGTTGTATTTCGATTTGAGAATGCCTAACCCTTTGGTTTTAATGCACGTGTGAGTTCGTGTTACCAATGATAATTATGCCTTAGAAGTGTTTGTATCGTAGTGTATTTTGGAGCTGTTAACACGATTAATTGTTTTTGCTTCTGCTCTTGTAGGCATTGATGACGCAAGGTCAACCAGGCTTGGACATAGAGCTCCACAACGCAATCGTCCAAGCCTCCTGCAAGCTGCTGACAGCCGTCAAGGGTGTGTTGAAGCCAACAGCCACGCCTGGCCGTGCCCACTATCGCTTCTCCCTCCGTGACCTCGTCACCTGCTTCCAGGTATTGCATTACACTCTGTAGCAGTGGAGCCACTATCCATATCAGCACTGCCACAACTTAATTATCAAGAGACAACTTGCGGAGTTGGTGGAGGAAGGGCGACACCATTGTTGTTTATGACTTGTTATGTCATAATAATAATAATAATATATTTTATTTGATATAGCGCCAGATCCAATTTTACATTGTTCATGGTGCTTTACAAGAGAAATAGTTAATAATTGCTAAATAAACATAATTCTTTACAAATACATTATTCAAGCTAGTTAAAATAAGAATATAAAATATATCTAGAGTAATAAAATATAACAATAATCATATATTAATTTAATATATATATATATATATATGTATATGTATATGTATATATATATATATATATATATATACATATATATACATATATATATATATATATATATATATATATATATATACATATATATACATATATATATATATACAGTCGCGCCTCGTTATAACGCGGTAGTCGGGGTCCACGACTTCGGACCGCGTTGTAAGCGAGGCGCGTTAGGTGTTCTCATATCTGCCACCAGGGAGCTACTAAACAACAGCGACCGCCGCCCGCTTGCAGCATTGTCTTATACGGCAATATGCAGTTTATGGAACTAATTAAACGTGTATACTAGCATCAACGTGTATTATTTTAAAATGTCACACCTTCTTGACTCTTCAACTGAATAAAACACATGTACATATGGAATAGATCTACGATGATGATGTACTTGAACAACAAGCCTACGAATCGAAAATAATAAGCTGGACCTGAGCAGCCGAAAACGTATATATGATTTGACAAACGTAGTATGCAAGCTGATAAAACACATAAAAAGACAATAGGTAGAATTAATAATTGTTTCACTTCGTCTTTCAACCGATCTCTACCGAAGCATAAATTTATTACGCATCGATTCATCATTTCATATGGATGACGAATTCGTATTTTCGCCACCGGTAGCGCCTTGGGTTAGGAATTTGGCATGTTAGTTTCGCATCGCGTAAACGATTAAATTTACGATGTAACGGAAGCATGTAATTTCACCCAAGTGTTATATTGGTACTGCATGTAAAATGCATTTAAAGCGGTTGATCTGATTCTTACGCGAGGCATATTTGTGAATCTCGATTGCAATTTACAAACCGTCAAGTGAAGCCAGCGACAGCGATTGATGTCGCGGCGCAAAACAAACAACACGTTGATACTCGTCATTGACATTGTTCACCTAATGTTTCTTGAGAATTGTCAAAGCAATTCTAAGTAGGTTTAAGCGGCCCATTTGACATTTTCCCTGGCGGCAGAAATTCTGGGTCCACGACCGACCGCATTATATCGAATCCGTAATAACGGCGCGTTATAACAGGCGTATATATATATATATATATATATATATATATATATACATATATATATATATATATACATATATATATACATATATATACATATATATATATATATATATATATATATATATATATATATATATACAAGTTAATTAAAATTATATGAATTAACATTAATAAAATACAGATTAATACAGTAATTAAATATACTAAAATGGTTATAAGTACAGCTCAATGCTGTTAATATTATGTAGAAATAAGACTGTAAATACATATAACTGAAATAATGTACACAAAGTTATAATTAAAAAGTACCGGTAAATATATAAATAGGTTGATACATAATAAGATAAGTAAATTAGTGCAGGAATTACCATGTTGGATTAGAATGACAATCAATAAAAATGAGTCTTTAGGCTTGTCTTGAAAGTAGAGAGAATGTCCGATATTTTAATGTCATTAGGCAGAGTATTCCACATAGTCGCCGCGCCGTCCGCAAATGAGTTGTCTCCAGCTTTGACATGAGTCCGCCGAACAGTTAACATGTTATTGCTGGCAGAGCGCAGGGCTCTTGCTGGTGTGTATGGGTACACAAGATCGGACATGTATTTTGTCGCATCACCATGCACAGCTTTATATGTAAACACTTACAGCTTAAAGTCGATTCTATGTGCTACAGGCAACCAGTGAAGAATACACAACAGAGGCGCTATCACTCCGTAAGCGGCATAGGATCAATCTAGCAGCTGAATTGTGCGTTCTCTGAAGTCAAGCGATGTTGTTAACAGTAGTGCCACATAGAAGCGACTTGCAGTAGTCAAGCCGTGATGTAATAATGGTTTTGATGACCCACTCCTTTGTCATTGTTGGGAGATAACAACTCATTTGATTAATATGGCGGAGGTGGAATGTGCGCACACTGACAATGCTTGACACTTGTTTCTTAAAATCGAGGTGTCTATCTATGATGACACCAAGGTTACGAACGTATCATGAAGTAGTAATTGTAACATCACCTACACGTATTACATCACCCACACGTATTACATCACCTACACGTATTACATCACCTACACGTATTACATCACCTACACGTATTACATCACCTACACGTATTACATCACCTACATGTATTACATCACCTACACATATTACATCACCTACACATATTACATCACCTACACGTATTACACTGTCAACAACGAAAACAGCCGCCGTCTTGGGTACCACGGGGAGATAGTCCGTTTTTTTGTCATTCATGTACAGGCAATTTGATGTCATCCACTGTTTGACGACATCAAGGCAGTCCTCCATACGTCGCAGAGTAGCACCCAATGCTGCTGCAGTGAGATCAAAGTGACAATACAACTGCAAATCATCCGTGTACTGATGAAAGCAAAGTCCATGTGCTCTGATTATATCGTCGATGGGTCTTAGAATTCGTTGACTAGGGGTCATTTATACAGTGTGTGCAAACATGAGGGAGGTCATTGATCAGGCCGTTCATCAGGAGTGTGTCTGAAATATTTGAATATGTCATTTACAACATGCAACAACACAACAGTATTTAAATGTTTTGAAAGCACGAAGAAATACCTATGTAGTTTATTTTTTAATTCATCCATGTCACTGGTATTCAACTCCGCTGATATTCAACTCCTGTGGAGCACAATAGCATAGATGTAATGACATAGGACTTTCGGTTAAGAGGACTGGTGTTCGAATCCTCTTGCTGCCATTTTAAAACTTGGGCAATTTCATTCGCTCCAGGTTGCCACAGTTCACTCAGCTATATAAGTGAATAGCTGTGCAGTGGCTATATATAGCAGGGGTATATGTGACTAAAAAGTCTTTGCGCACTAGTTGCAACATAACTGAATGCTTCCCAGAGAAGTTGGGTTGGTGTTGGAACGAACAGTTGAGCCCGGAGGTGAAGTGTACAATGTAATGACTGGATGCTTCACTATGTAAGAATTGACCTCTACCTGTTGTTTCCCCACAGTGTATGAAACGGCTGCCGGATGAGAGTCGGGCCGATGAGACACTGGTTGTGTCACTATGGCAACACGAGATGGAGCGGATCATCAAGGACCGTCTGTGTCGCAATGCTGACTGTTTGTGGTTCGACGACACCATGGCAGAAATACTGAAGGAGGTGACCACACCCACATTCCTCCCTGATGTCACATCTTTCACGTTCTATAATTTTGTGTCATTCAGCTCATCCACATGTTTCTATCTAATGTTGTCACCTTCAGCTCACCCACGTGTTTCTATCTAATGTTGTCACCTTCAGCTCACCCACGTGTTTCTATCTAATGTTGTCACCTTCAGCTCATCCACGTGTTTCTATCTAATGTTGTCACCTTCAGCTCATCCACGTGTTTCTACCTAATATTGTCACCTTCAGCTCACCCACGTGTTTATGTCTAATGTTGTCACATTCCGCTCATCCACGTATTTCTATCTAATGTTGTCACATTCAGCTCATCCACGAGTTTCCATCTGATGTTGTCACATTCAGCTCATCCACGTGTTTCTATCTAATGTTGTCACATTCAGCTCATCCACGCATTTCTATCTAATGTTGTCACATTCAGCTCATCCATGTGTTCCTATCTAATGTTGTCACATTCAGCTCATCCATATGTTTCTATCTAATGTTGTCACATTCAGCTCATCCATGTGTTCCTATCTAATGTTGTCACATTCAGCTCATCCATATGTTTCTATCTAATGTTGTCACATTCAGGTCACCCACTTGTCTCTATATAATGTTGTCACATTCACAAACACTTGTTGAAGTCTTTGACAATTTTCACATCATACATATTACAATACACATTGATCTGTTATCTGATCCAATGGTTTCAATAGAAATGTTTTCTTAGTTGAATGTTTTACATCAGAATTTGTGTAGCATCAGAACATTTCATTATCTGTTTTCTGTATGCTTGTCATATTTTTTTTTAATTCCTGATAAGTAGCAGTCATTCTCTCAATATGCAAACATATGGCCTTAAATTCCGCCCCCAGAAAACATTATGTAACATCAACGTCAGAGCATTGGTATTATAACAATCACATAGCTTGTGTCTGCATTACCACATCAAGACTTGACCGCCCATGTCGAAAATGCCACGAGCATCCACCTTGCATATGTTGATTACTGTTCTTGGTTCTGCACCCAAAGCTGTGGCCTGAGATGGTTGACTCCCTGGATCAACACTTTGTGACGTTCTCAACCGACATGAGAGTGTACAACAGGCCTGTGACATCCGTGTCGAAGCGAGAGGTCAAGGTCAGTGTCCTTTGTATTTCTTCTTCTTATATTCTTCTTCTTCGTAGTCTCTGTATATTAGTCTATTATTGTCAAATACACAGAGTTTTATAAATTCATCAATATTTTATGCAATAAAAAACAGCCACCCGAATTGACTAGGCTCATGCGTCTTTCAAATATCACAGCTCAGACTATCTCTCGCAGCAACTTTTTGCTCCTAAAGCTAAGCTAAACTTAACGCTGGAACGAACTCCACATTTCCTTAAAATCATCTTAAACTAGCTATTTCCACAATCTAATTCTTAACGAGCTTGATTGTTATTTGAGGGTTTAGGAGCAATAGAAGTTTATTTTTATTATTATTATTGGATAAATATTTTGTATTGGATTGCTTATAGTTCTTACAATTTTTAATTTGTTACTGCTAAGACATATGTAGTGTACAGGCAGTATATCTGGCATGGTGATATTTATATAGAAGATCTGTGTCATTAATGCAATCATATTATTTCAGTCACGCGTTAACAGTGGCTACATGGTATGTGGTTTTGTTTATGTATCCCAACACTCATATGTTAGTGACACTTACATACTGCTATTATACATGTATGTTGTACACTTGTTTCACGAATGTGTTCCCGTGGTACCAGGTTAGTGGCATGCATGCATGTGCTCTATGTGTATGTTTGTAAATATGCCTCAGTAGTTTTATATCGTTGGTGTTGCTGTGTTTTATTGAAATGTCGGTTTTATTACATGATTTCGTTGATACAGTAACCACAATTTATTTCATTGATGTATTGATTACCTTTAACGAGAGCATATGTTCTTGAATCTGTCATTGTGTAATTCTGATAAATAAATTATACATGTGAGTTGTTGCCATTACATTTTGTGACAATGAATGAAGACATGTTTGAATGTGTCGTACGTGTATTCTAGTCACGAAAGTTGTGTGTGGCATATCTTTGGTGCAAAGTTAAACAACTTGGTTCAAAGGTCATGTTTCATGCCATTCCAGGTGTCGCTGCAGCCCGTGAGTTCAATGCGTGAGGTTCACAACTGCCTTTTGAACCACCTCACTCGATATAACCAGGAGTTTGGGAACACACAGCTGAATATTATGTTGTCTGATAACATCGTGCATCATGTCATAAAGATACACCGCATCCTCAGCTACCACCACGAGTAAGGAGCCTTCTTATTGGGATATTCTGTGCAGCAGTTGCCATAAAATAACCACTGCATTCGGGCATATATACTGGTAGATATACTGTAAGAGGATTTGTGCAATAAACCATTTACACACATATTCATATATATGCGAATGCATGCACACACACGCACGCACTGATGCACGCATGCACACCCACATACACATGCACCAACATGCACACACACACGCACACACGCACGCACGCACGCACGCACGCACGCACGCACGCACGCACGCACACACACATTTTAATTCTTCACATCTTATATTTCAGTGGTGAATGCTATAGTTATAGTAAATAGTTATAGTAAATAGTTATAGTATCTTCATGCACACTAATGGAAGTATAACCATTTGATTGTTTGTTTCGATACTCCGAGAACATCATGCTACTTAATGTATATGCCTAACTAACTGTGCAATTATATCATATGCTGCAGTGGTAACTTCATGCTAGTGGGTCCCATTGGCTCACACCTCGGCACACTGTGTAAGTTGGCCCTGCATGTGGCTGATCTACCCATTCATCCCATCGATACGTCCAAGCAGAACACGTTCTTTGATGGTCTCCGCTCGGCTGTCCGACTGACTGGCTCGGAGGGCAGAATTCGCACTGTCTTCTTCTCTGTAAGTTGTAACTTTTTAGAGCCTACCAAGCAGCCAATTTGACATGATTGTAACCTATCTATGGTTAACAACTTGCTGTTTCCTGAGAACAGTGACGAGGAATAGAACGAATTGGTGTAGCTTCTTATAGAGGGTCAGCTATGATAGAAAGCAGTTAAAGGTGACTGGATGAATGAATAGAGTAAATATTGGTGGTGGTCTTTAAGGTGGAAGAATCACTTTCGTGAAGGATCACACTAATGCACCTACACGCTTGTGTTATTTCACAGCCACAACATTCAATCGATTAAAAGTGATGAATTTAAGCTAGTGGTTGGTATTGCAATAAAAAAAATTTTCAATGACCAATGACTTTCAGTGACCATGAAACGTAAACCCAATAATAATTCAGCGTCATAATTATAAACATGTGTGTGTTCCATTTCAGGGTCGGGATCTTCACGATGACCTCTATCTGGATGCCATCAACAGTATCCTTGTCAGTGGCGAATATCCACATCTGTTTACCAATGACGAACTTGAGGGACTTCTGCAGGTAAAGGATCTATTATGGCCATTCACTTATACCAAGACCAGGCCCTGCCAAATAAAGGATCTATTATGGCCATTCACTTATACCAAGACCAGGCCCTACCAAATAAAGGATCTGTTATGGCCATTCACTTATACCAAGACCAGGCCCTGCCAAATAAAGGATCTATTATGGCCATTCACTTATACCAAGACCAGGCCCTGCCAAATAAAGGATCTATTATGGCCATTCACTTATACCAAGACCAGGCCCTGCCAAATAAAGGATCTATTATGGCCATTCACTTATACCAAGACCAGGCCCTGCCAAATAAAGGATCTATTAGGGCCATTCACTTATACCAAGACCAGGCCCTGCCAAATAAATATGTGTGAAGATGAATTTATAAAAACGTGAATAGTATAAAGTAGAAGTGCTGCTTAAAACAACATCATAATATGTAAAAAAACATAGTATCAAACATTAGAGTGAATAATATAATACAGCTCATTAAAACAGAGGGAATTGAGACATTCACATTAACCTTCATAAGTTAATTTTAAAAATGTATCTTAAATGTTTCTTGAATATACTGACAGTCTTGTGTTTATTAATGGTCTCAGTTAGGATGTTCTGTACTATTGCTGCGAGTAAGGTAAAACAATGCTCACCATAAATGACAGCGGCGAATGAAATAAAACAATGTTCACCATAAATGACAGCTGCGAGTGAAATAAAACAGTATTCACCATAAATGACAGGTGCGAGTTAAATAAAATAATGTTCACCATAAATGACAGCTGCTAGTCAAATAAAAAAGTTTCACCATAGATGACAGCTGTGAGTCAAATAAAACAATATTCACTATAAATGACAGGTGCGAGTTAAATAAAATAATGTTCACCATAATTGACAGCTGCTAGTCAAATAAAACAATGTTCACCATAAATGACAGTGGCGAATGAAATAAAATAATGTTCACCATAATTGACAGCTGTGAGTCAAATAAAACAATATTCACTATAAATGACAGGTGCGAGTTAAATAAAATAATGTTCACCATAATTGACAGCTGCTAGTCAAATAAAACAATGTTCACCATAAATGACAGTGGCGAATGAAATAAAATAATGTTCACCATAATTGACAGCTGCGAGTCAAATAAAACAATGTTCACCATAAATGACAGTGGCGAATGAAATAAAATAATGTTCACCATAATTGACAGCTGTGAGTCAAATAAAACAATATTCACTATAAATGACAGCGGCGAATGAAATAAAATAATGTTCACCATAAATGACAGCTGCGAGTCAAATAAAACAATGTTCACCATAAATGACAGTGGCGAATGAAATAAAATAATGTTCACCATAATTGACAGCTGTGAGTCAAATAAAACAATGTTCACCATAAATGACAGCTGCGAGTCAAATAAAAAAATGTTCACCATAGATGACAGCTGCGAGTCAAATAAAACAATATTCACTATAAATGACAGGTGCGAGTTAAATAAAATAATGTTCACCATAATTGACAGCTGCTAGTCAAATAAAACAGTGTTCACCATAAATCACAGCTGCAAGTCAAATAAAACAATGTTTACCATAAATGACAGCTGCGAGTTGAATAAAACAATGTTCAAAATAAATGGCAGTGGAGCGCTGTGATAAAGCAAGGGATTGTCGGTCGAGGAAACCAGGGTTTGAATGCACTAGCTGCCATTTAAAAACTTGGGTAGTTTCATTCACCCCACTGTGTCTTTCGGAAGAGACACTTAAAGCCGTTGGTCCCTTCATTCTGCTGTCTATGCCAGGTGAAGTAAAAGAAATGTGTAACTTGCTGTGGACTCCATCTCTCATGACAAGCAACCATGATAAGGCTGAGTCAATTCTGCTAGGTACCTCGCAAAAAATACAATTGAATGAATGAACCACTAATGCAACTAATGATATTTAACATGGCAAGATGGCAAGTGGACAAGGAAGCCATTGTCTTACTGAGAGTCCTACAATTGTTCATCTATGTGCAACTCACCCTCCTGGGATATGTGTCAACTTTGTTTTTAAACATATTCAGGCTGCTAGCAGTTACACAGTATGTTAATAATTTGTTCCATTCATTTATTGTACTCTGTGAGAACGAGTACTTCCTGATATTCAGTCAACACTGATGTTTTACTAATATTACCTCGTGTCCTGTAGTTTTATCTTGTGTGAGAAAAAAATTTTCATACCCATTTAATATCTTAAAAACTTCAATTTGATCTCCTCTCAACCTCCTAATTTCTGGGGTTGCTAAACCATATTCTTTTATGTGTAACCTGTACCTGTAACTAGTGTCACTGTACCTGTGACTACTGTCACTGTACCTGTAACTACCTGGTAGTGTCACTGTATCTGTAACCACCTGGTAGTGTCACTGTACCTGTAACTACCTGGTAGTGTCACTGTACCTGTAACTACCTAGTAATGTCACTGTACCTGTAACTACCTGGTAGTGTCACATGTCATACATACAGGCCCTTGTGCCAACCATGAAGAGAGAACATCCCAACAAGAACGTTGACCTCACAAAGTGTCACCTAGTGTCACTGTACCTGTAACTACCTGGTAGTGTCACTGTGCATGTTATACATACAGGCCCTTGTACCAGCCATGAAGAGAGAGCATCCGAACAAGAATGTTGACCTCACCAAGTTCTTTGTGTCACGTGTCAAGACCAACCTCCACATCATGTTAGCTCTCCCACCATCGCACAAGCTCTTCAGAATCGCCACCAAGTAAGTCTCCAATATTCTTTTCCTCTTTCAATGTCAGTTGTCAATAAATCAGACACCGGAATGTTATGTTTTATCTACCAACAGTTATGCATGCAAAGTAATCATTCTAGGTTTCAGTGTTTGTGTAAATGTATGCAATGTATCTGATTTAAAGTTGGAAGGATCTCCTATTGAAGAATATAATGTTCTTTTGTAGAGAGTACCCAGGCCTACTGAGTGGCTGTCAGGTGATAACCGTGTGTGATTGGACAAAAGAAGCCCTACTCGGTCAGGCAACATATTTCATCAACAAGCAGAAGTTGATGAAAGACTGCGAGGAAGATATCAGGTACATATACAAAAGTATCAATATATTAGTAGTTCCGTCCCTCATGGTCGATTATCTACTTTATTATCCACTTTATTATCTAGTTATTAGCTGCACACATCAAGGGCACCTAGCTATCAAACTATTGTACCATCTTGCCACCAATCTGTAAACTCGGTAAAGTCAGTGGCGCAATATAATCGATGTAACTCTTCATAGTCGGAGGAAGAGACCTACGATGTGGAATGTATTTGAACAGTAATAAAGGGAAATGTTGTCAACCTCTAAACACTAGGTAAGATGGCTGCTGTAGCTTAGGACATAGGAAGGTAACATGCAATTGCTTCCGCCCTGTGTGGCTAATGGTAAAACAACCTTTATTTTGGCATTTCATGTGTAATAGTTTAGCTTGGATAAAAGAAAATGGTAGTGACAGTCAAATACTGCGACGACTGCAGACTTTTTTATTTATCCCATAATGGACTGTTGTTGATTTCAGTGAAGGCGTTGTCAACTGTGTGGCCAACATACATAGCTATGTTCTAAATGAGTGTCGCCAAACGAAGTGGGCAGGCAGCTTTGAAGAGACCATCTCCTTGTCAAGTGTCAAGGCGAATGACAAGAAGAAGGACGTCTCCAAGTCGCAGTCCGTGCTCACTCTGCCAAACAGACCCTACTCCAAGGCTATCATGCTGGAGAACATCAAGTGAGTTGCACATCTGATAGAACGATGGTTTACAAGTGTTCAACGTAAACTGCCACTCTCGCAAATATTTTAAATGTCAGCTGCACCAATGTGGGGAGGTCCAATCAGTTGCAGGTAACCTTTTTAATACGACTGATGTACGTTAAAACAAGGCTTTTTTAGTGCTTGTGTGTTCACGTTTATATGTGTGAACTGTTACAGTTTACACTTAGGGATTTTCTAAACATTTGACGGTTTACAGGGATAGTACTATCTATATATCAGATTTCATTTAAATAAAATATATCATATAAAAAATTATTAAAAAATCTTATTACATTTTTTTTAATCATACTTTTTTCAACCATGGCACTGTGACATTACTGTGACAAAAACAACATTGTTGTAGACTAAACCACAAGTCTTCTGACTCGTCAACTTCAAATGAGCTGTTCGTTGGTCCTACTACCTTCTGGCGCTTCCTTGGAACACTGGAACATCTGTACAGAGAAAAGGCTGAGGGCCGGACAAAGACAGTCAACAGACTCAAGTATGTCTCATAGCTGTATGTAAGCTGTAGATATGGTTGTACTGTGCCCTGTTGGTGTAGGAGAACATGAAACTAAACTGGGGCATCGTGGTCAGTGGGGAGTGGTGGAGCACAGTGGTCATGTGGTAGAACGTTGGACTTTCGGTCGAAGGGACCGGGGTTCGAAACCACCTGCTGCCGTTTCGAAACTTGGGCAGTTTCATTCACCCCACTTTGCCTGTGTCAACAGCATTGCGGCACAAGGGTCCTTTTCAGATCCCCACGATTTGGCAGTATCATGTAGTAGGGGACTGGTTTTATGAGTATACGTGTACATACTTCACTGGACAGGCTTATAATGTAGCGACATGATGTTTGAATTGCCATGTGGGAATCCCTTTTGTGACTACAGATGTTTACATAATTGTGTTGACTTTAACAACAAACATTTTATATTGTATCAAAATGTTATGTTGTGGTCCATTTCAGCAAACAAAAGCCATCATTTTAGAAAAGCATATATCATGCAACTTATGGATTTAATGTTTTGTACTGTAAACATTCATTGAAACAAATTATCTGTTAGTATAATGTCAATGTCTCACCAACCTCCTTATATAATACATCATAATAAATAATATGCAAAATAACAACACAAGTCCAGCGTAGATTGAAATAGGCCAAAGAATGACATTTAGATTTATTAATTAATGACATTTTGATTAAGTAAGTAAGGCACACCATCAAAATAAATCTTCAAAACTCAGGTGCATGTAGGCAAAAAGTCTGTGTACATAATTAGTAACATGCCTATCGTTACTAACAGTACGTATATGTCGCGTCTACTGTCGATATGAATTCATATGGTATTGGTGGGTCACTCATGGGAATGTGATCATTATGGGCCACTTAACATGTACATTAGTTGCTTTGGTACTCGATCCCAGCCAAACTGAATAAATGTCAAAAAGGTGGGTGTCAACATTGTAGTTTTGTGCTGCCATACATGCAATTATCTAACATAACACACAATGTAAAAGGTGATATCTCACATTAGTCTACCGGCCGAATCTAACACAGCAGAAGAGTCCAGGGCCAATATTACACAAATTTGTAAAGTACCCGCTTGGAACCCTTGTATACTGTCTTAGATCAGCAATTTAACTATAACAGGGAAAAGCGTCAACAAATTCAAAAACTTTGTGAACTACCTCTCTGTCTTCAGTGTTTCACAGTGTATCCATACATAATGCACATCTTGATTTATTAGATAACAACTGGGTAACAACTGTTAACACAATATTAGGGAGGGAGGGTGGGATTTTTCAAACGGAGCGGAATAAACCGAAAATACATCATAATAAATATTATATCACTGATTTGTAGGTGTGTTCTGGTTACCCTGGAGAAGACTCGCAAGGATACAAAGTTGATGAAACAGTCAATCCAGGACATCACAGCCAAGTATGACGTTGCCCATGGTAACACGGCCGACCTACTTGGCAAGTTGACGGCCAAGGTTACGACTCTAGAGAAACTGAAAGCAAAGCTTGGCATGTCGACCTCTCTGAGTGCCTTCCTCGATCTCAATGAACTGAGAGAGGAATGTGATGAGGAGGAGGAACTGCTCTATCAGGGTATGGATGTTTTAGGGTATAATATGATGACAGTCATGAGGACGGTTTGGGGTTTGAGAAGCTGCTGCTGGGGTTATAAGGTGCTGGTTAAATGTTGCAAATTAGTAAGGATAAAACAGTTCTGCAGTCTTAACTGGGTGGTGAAAGGATGGTATGGGTTCTTTTAAAGTATTGTAGTATGTAGTGAGAGGGGGAATGGGGTATGTATGTGGAAATGAAACGATGGTGTGGAGTCACTGGGGTTTGTAAAGGTCATAGATAGTGAAAGGGGGATGGAGTTTGTGAGGGTCGAAGGTAGTAAAAGGAGATATGGGGCTTGGAGAATGGGCATTGCTCTTTGGAAGAGGATGTGACGAATACAATTTATATTTAAACACAGTCATTAACAGTAACATTGATGTAATATTGGATTTCGGAATGGTTATTTCCACCTTTGATCGTTGCCAGAGGAGAGAGACGAATATGATGAAGAATTTGATCGGATGCGAGAGGCAAACTTGAAGACTCGGCTGATTCAGGCAAAGGGTGAACACACTGCAGCCCTGAAGACTGTAGAGGAATGCAGGACTAAACTGAGCTATGCAAAACAGCAGGTCAGCATATATAACTTTAACTTGTTAGAGCTTCTACTTCTATAATCTTATGCTGAAGGCATTGCATAGGGTGAATACAATCACACGACACCTTCCTCTGTCACGAGCTACTGCAGCCATCTTGACCATTATTTTGAAGTTTACAACCTTTTCCGATTTTAGAAAGGTTCTTCCTAAAGTTTCTTTAGGTTTTACGCTTTTTCTTTTTCTAGTTGGATTTCACTGCTGCTTTTTAATGTCTATCTGGTGGTATTCTCAGCTTCTGTTAGAGCAATGCCATGTTAATTGTGTGGTTTTTGTTTGACATAATGTTGCGTTTTTGGTGAAGATGTTTCATTTATTTAGAAAAGAAAAAAATTTTTAATGCCACCATCAAATGTTTTGATAAATTTTGGTAAATGTAATAACTGTAAAAATACCAAGAACGCACTACTGTTATTACTGAAAAGCTCAATACAAAACACAATTTCACAATGTCTGTCACAAAATGCAACAGTCTATAAGTCAACCTTTAATACTTTACCATTCTATACATGTGGTGTCTGGTTGATTCAGGTCAGGTAAGACAGATAGTTGTAACAGGGCAAGTAATATTAGTATTTCACTTCTTTTTCAGAAAATTATACTTATGTTACGTCACTATTTCAATTTTATTTGTGGTCGAAATAAATAAAGATTGAAAGATGGTCATTGTTCCTTTACGTATATAGGTGCAGTGTTTACTTAGACCCGATAACAATGTAAGATTTCCGTTGTTCCATGCATGTAGGTGTTACACTGGAAAGACCAGGTTGACCGTTCTTGTATCGACCGACTGAAGGCCTTCCAGAATCCACCCTCCCTAATTGGCCACATCATGGAGATGGTGATGACGCTCATTGGGAAGCGACTGCCCAGTCAGAGGTTTGATCAGATGGATAGTTATCCCACCCGGGATGAACAGTCAGGGCATTTCTCTGCCAGTTCGAGTAGTACGAAGATGGCCAGGAAAAGTGAGTTGACTCTTCAGCTTAATATTAACCTAGTATCATGTAATATTATTAATAGTTAGTATAATGACTAATTAATATTGCATGGAAGTTCGAGTAGTACGAAGATGGCCAGGAAAAGTGAGTTGACTCTTCAGCTTAATATTAAACTAGTATCATGTAGTATTATTAATAGTTAGTATAATAACTAATTAATATTGCATGGAAGTAATCTGAATCTGGTATTAGCTTTATTATAGTAAACTAACGGTATGCAGTTATGTAATGGCATTATTACAATGATGATGAAAATTAGTTTTGGATGCTTTAGGTAATGGCATTATTACAATGATGATTGGTAGCAATGGTATATATTGTGGCATGCTGTTAATGTGTTGATGATAATTATAGCAATTTTTTTAATTTTTTTTTTAGATAATTAAAAAATTGCAATAATTACTTTTGATTATGAACGTAGCATGAAATTATTTGAATAGAATAATAGCAGGAATAAGCAAAATTATATAATAATTA
This sequence comes from Lamellibrachia satsuma, assembly GCA_033239005.1. NCBI lineage: Eukaryota > Metazoa > Annelida > Polychaeta > Sabellida > Siboglinidae > Lamellibrachia > Lamellibrachia satsuma. The sequence goes on along the minus strand of BSQZ01000082.1, from coordinate 76,801 downwards.
TACATACTACCGTAATGATATACCCAGCTGTAATTTGAGTATTACACCAATAAACAAGCAGACAAATTAACTATGACAGTAGTTTTTGATTATGGAATAAATATAATAATAGTGTTGTTTTATATATATATATATATATATATATATATATATATATATATATATATATATATATATATATATATATATATATATATATATATATATATATATATATATATATATATATATATATATATAATTAGTTTCGGATTAGGATTTGAATGGGTTTCTTCATAAAAAAGTTAATGCCATGAACATAACGTATTACTCATCCGACATATTAACAATGCATATAGTAGTACTTCTAACCACACAATTGCAGTTGTTAACCTATGTTGATATTATTTATCTTATTTCCAGCTGTTATTTCACCATTGTTTAATTTGGAGATGTTTGATATTAGACCACATGTTGTGCATATTTGTCCTAATGGTATTTATCGATGATTCTGTGATTTCTATATATTTGCCTGTATATTTCACTGCTTCTCTGTCTGCTTCTTCTTATGTTATGTGCATTTTTCCCAAAACTTAGGTTTTGATTTCATTCGTAAGCGATCTGACCCAGGTTTGTTATCTGTTTGTTATCTGTTTGTTATCTGTTTGTTAGCTCTTTGTTTCTGTTCTTCCCTGAATATGAGGTCAACTATATTTAAACATTTTCAAACATCTATGTTTTGGGTTTATTGATTGATTTTGTTTATTCGTTTATTTTTTTACTCTATTGATTTTTTGTAATTGATTACACAGTTTGGACATATTTTTATCTATTGTTGCTAGTAAATGCTTCACAATGTACAAACTATTACAAAATACATTACCTTTGAGATTAAAATGTACATATAGTCTAGCATGCTACTACTATAAGGAAGTTATACATAAAAAAATGCAAATTATCTAGACCACTGTCTATATATCATTAAAGTGTAGAAGGGTTTAATGGTATGGAATATGCAGTAATAAAGTGCAAATTAGCTGGCATTTCTTGAATAGTTTTATTGCTTTGCTTGAGTTATTTAAAGGAAACATCTGAAAGCGTTTGAATATGTATTTTCAAAAAACGTATACACCCAGTTAAAATGCATTGACATTAAGCAAGAAAAGTAGTTTTCTTTTAAATATATTTGACCACATATTTGTTCATTTAGGTTTTATGTATTGTTGTGAATGTGTGATTATAATCAAGAGGTGCATGCTGTGAATCAAATGTTACAGTTGCCACAACTAACAAATATAGGTCTGCACAGTAGTTTTGGATATGAAAATGTCAAATATGGAAAATGCAAACCTTGAAATACTTCTGACTTTATCAGTGATCCTAAGTCTTGCTTCACATTCGAATACAGTTCTTTAATTGTCAGAGGAACTTAGATGACATGTGGTTGCATATGTTCTCAACTAGTCAAGCATTTACTATTTACATTTGGAAATATTTGGCAGTGCCATAATCAACACTGCTACAATATTTTCACTGACATTGATAATTAAAATAATTTTATGACATGTCCATGATTCTCACAACATAACTTATCCAGGGTGCTAGATATAATTTCAAGTTCCATTAATTTCATATGAAATTACGTTGATTCTAAAGTCTAGTCACTAGTTTCTGTCATGTCATTGTTTTGTAAAGAGTGGCGTCACGAGTGGTATATCGGGAGTGGTATAAGGAATGGTGTCTGGAGTGGTGTCAGGAGTGCTGTCAGGAGTGGTGTTAGGTGTGGTGTCAGGAGTGGTATATGCTATATCTTTGTAGGGCTTAAGTTGTCATATTTGTGGTGCTGTTTAATTAACCAGCATGTGTTTGGTGTTTACCCTCCAACTAATTGACCATTGGCATATTTTTTGCAGTTCAGCAAATGCAGCCCCAGAGACAGACAAAGAGACACACATACACAGAAAGACAGAGAGACACACATACACAGACAGACAGACAGAGAGACACACAGACAGACAGACAGACAGAGAGCCATACAAACATTACACAAAATAATTTTATTTATCAAAATCGTGTGCCTTCCATTGCAGCCTGCCAACGCTCATAGAAACTTATCACAATGACCTCACTATTTGATTCCATTTTCACTGCAAACTTCACTGCAATAATTATTAAGAAACTGACATGTTTCTTACTTTACCTGTGCCCCTCCTTAATTCAAGTGACTCACAGATTTGAGTACCACACATGTATGTTACTGCTGTCTTGTTGTGGTCAGTCTTGCGGTCAAGAGACGCGAGAAGTTTGACCGCAGCCAATGGAAGACCATGCAGCAGACGATGCTGGACTCGGCCAAGTTTGTCGACATGCTTCATAACGTGCCTTGGGAGGATGGCCTTCCAAAAGATGTTGTCTATGGTAAGTAGACTTAATTACCCAGTTGTGGTACCTAAGAAATAACAACATTTTACAAAGATTTAACAAGAGTTAGCCAGATTGGCAGCTGTGGAATGTATTGTTGTATAACTGTTATCAAGCTGAAGGCTGTATTTGACGTTGTGTGTGTACTTCACACATTTGTTATGTGGCCTGTATTTCACATATGAATGTGGCTCTTGTATGTGTCACCTAACTATGGACAGTATGTGACATTGTGTCTCTTGACACCACACTGGATTTTTTTATGTTGTGATTCGTGTTATTGTCACCACATTGTGCGCTATATCTGACCGTGTGTTTCAGCCGTGGAGAGCTATTTGTGTAAGTCTAGAGAGGGACAGCTGGGAGTGACCGGAGAAGGCTCACTGCTGGACAATGCTGCCGGTCAGTGACACTCATGTTTCCTCTCCATATTTTGGGGTCTTGCAATTATGAGACCTGTCCACAAGATAAATGTAACTAGCAAACAGTTGTCAGGAGAAGAATCCTAGTAATGCGCGTAATAAAAGTAAAAACATGTCTGCCCGTTGCCATGTGAAATGTTGCACTGCCAGTGTGAGCTAAACCTTAAAAAACTTACTTTTATCAGGTGCATTACCGCGCATATATACACAACACAATATTTTTTTATTTACTTTTGAATTTCACACGGGCATGGAGGGTTTTCACATGGGCAAATTGCCCGTGTAAAACGCCTTAAAAAACCTGGTAGCACGTATAAAGGAAAAGTACTTGACGAAAATTATCGGTTAATGCTACCTATTTTATGGTGATATTATTCATGATATTCAGTCTTGGGACGGCAAGAAATGACATTTATATGCAGTACATATTTTAATAAAATGCATCCATTATTTCCCATGACTCTGAGGAATATGTTTGAAATATCAAGTGCATTCAAGTCAGTCCTGTTTAACTTCTGCATTACTTTAATCATTGCAATAGAGAAAGAGAGGTCTATGGTGGCGACCCGTGGAACTACAGGGTCAGGGACCCCTCAGGGTATTACCCTCGCTGCGGCGAAGTACTCAAGTGAAGATGCCGCAACACTTGTGAACTACACCATCGCAATAGTTGAATACACACAGCTGTGTGGGCCGCTGAAAAATGCCCTTGAGAAGGTGCAAGAGCTGCAGCGAGAGATAGAGGAGAACGAGAGACTGCAGATGGAGAAGGAAAATGAGGTAAGGTCTCTTTATCCTTTATTTCTTTTTGAAAATAGTAGCGTACAACATGTTTTAAAGTAATTTTACCACTTTCAGATAGAAAGGGAGAATGTAGAGTGCATTACTTATTAGTTATTAAAGTTACACTTTTCCCCTTATCAACATAACAAGTATAAATATTAATATCAAACATAAATCTTGTTACTAAATAATTGACATAATTGCATGTCGAAACAGTCTTTAATGTGTCAGAATTTAATTAAGGGATTGGTAATCTTCTACAAAACAGATTATATCGGTTTGTGAGAACAAATAATTTTTGAGATATTGCATATTGTTTTTTTGTTATATAATTGTATAAAGAATCCCACTATTTGTTATACAGATGGTTTCTCCACATGAATAGTAGTAACTATTGAAACTTAGCTTCCACATTCACTCATACTCTGTGTTTCTCAAATGCAGTCAGAACAATCGACTGGTAATCTGTCAGTACGGTATTTATTTCAGTATCCTCAAGACGTCAACAAGTTTCAGTGTTTGTTGCACACATTTTTAGCTTGCTGGCATGATGAAATATTACTGTGGCTTGCAGCTAATTTCCAATTTGTTATCTTTAATATGGATACAGGTTTTTTAACTATAAAATATATATTAGTGTCGTTAAATTACGTTGATCTTGGTGATGTGGATAAACGTTGTATCTACAATGCATGCAATGTTACATGCTTTGTTGTTGCCTATATTAAAGACATGCTTCGCTGTTTTTGTGCTTTCAAAGATGAGGGAGATCCTCGATGACATTGTTCAAAAGGTTGTAGGAACTTGTAAAAAGTCAATTGTCATCATCATATAGATTGTCCCTCTAGTTTATCGCCTCCCATTTGAACTGGTCATTTAATCAATGTACTTGTGTTTTGTTTGTTGCTTCAGTGTCCTCTTAGTATAGTGTCCTCTCAGTATAGTGTCCTCTTAGTATAGTGTCCTCTCAGTATAGTGTCCTCTTAGTATAGTGCATGTAGCAATCTGAGTGTCAAAATATTCACCCTAGTTATTGTAGTTGTTGTAATCAATCAATCAAGTGCATGGTGTAGGATTCCTGCGTTCTCTCTGCAGCTGATCGTTGTGCCATTTGCTCAGAAAGTTGAAATAATTAGATTTAACTTTTTCCTTCTTTGCCGTACCTTCAAAATATCCTATCACATTTGTTAGCTTCTGCGCATGAATTGGAATTATTCTGCATCTTGAATATTTGTTTTGTCTACAACTGATGTTATCCAGAATTATGGCATAATTGTTTATGTTCTTGCCATGTTAATTGTGCATACGATTCATACTCTTTACTGTTATTAGTCACAAAACGCTTGTAACATACTATGTTTTATGGTACGGACATGCATTGTTAATTTTATAAATACAACACTGTTCAAAATAACTACTATGGGCATGTGATGGTAATTAAAAAATATGACACTGTTGAAAAACTAGTTATTCTGACGAGATAATTATTGCAAAAGTGACCTGTCGATGTGGATGAATATGAAATGTGTTCTACAAAAAGTAATGTCTCAATGTATTCCTCTTTTCTGTTTCTGCCTACCTCATTGCAGATCTTGAGGGGTGGTTTAGCTCAGGTTGGTTCATGTCTTGTTGTGTTCAGCATGGTTATGGCTTACTGTTCATGGCGCTTGATTTAATACATTTTAATACATAATAATTTTAATACGTTTTTTTATTGTAAAATCATTTAATATGATATAAACTAAATAATTTCTAGCACTTTGACCTCCCAAATGTGTTTCAATTACCACATTTTTAATATAATTTGACCGTTATATGTTCATGAATATTACCGTTCATTGCAATTGCAAATAGCTGTCAACAACGTCCAATAAATGTGGACAAAGACCACATGACTAGTGTATCATTGACATTAACGCCTGTAAAATGACGTTCCATCTGCCTGAAATGAAAACATGATATTTGAACCTAAATATACAGAATAAAGAGATAACGATCCAATTATATTGTTAGCGTGTTTTGTTCAAATACGTCTAAGCTGTCAAGATGATTGGATATATATAATTTATACTGTATAATATGATTAAAAAATATCAGATGTTGTATCTTTAAGACATAATACATGACATTGGGAACAGGTCATTAATTCAGTGTTAAGTCATGAATATTTCTGTGAATATTTACTTAACCTTTGTTGCATGAAAACTAATTGGAATAAGAATCTGAATGATTCAGTGTTTTCTTATCAATAACAATAAGTTGGTTTGTTATGTGTCTAATTGTTTAAAGGATGTTTAATGTTTGGTTGAGGGTCCGAAATGTGTTCATGGTGTGGTCACCTACTAAGTGTATTTGAATTGTGTTTGTTTGTATTGAAATATTTTGTTTTAACAATTCTATGCAGGAACATTCATTGTTTTTATTGGTGTACACATTTGTATATTGATATGTTCCTGATGGACTGTGATTGCAAAATATTTGTTTCCTAAAAGTATGTGTTTGTAATCATATAATGCTAAAACTATGGTCCGGCCATGTTCAGTCTACTTGATACTTCACCTGGTTGTGATGTGCCTCTAACTCGATTCTGAGTTGACTATGATTTGTCTCATATTTCCAATATTTTATTGTTTTATGAAACAGGTCGTTTCTTTTGCACATGTTTCGTTAGTAAATGTTCTCCAACTGAAAGACCAGTACACTATAAAGAAGGAAGTGTTATTTTCAAACCCATCATATTGAAACCAAATTCGTTTGAATGGTGAAATAGCCAATAGGCGAACCACACAGAAGAGGATATGATATGATGATAATATGATGTAATATGATGATATAATGATGATATGATGGTATAATATCATATGATGGTGATGAAATAATATGTAAGAACTGCTCATGAAATAAAGACGATTAGATAGGTAAAGACATGAGTTGGATTCATGAGCATAGATGTGATATGAACACTTTTCTTCCGTGTGTTCCAGAAGCCACAGGAGGAAGAACGTGAACCAACTCCTCCCCCCGAGGAGGAACTCACCAGTAATGACCTGGGGAGAATCGAGAGTGAGGTTGAGGACCTTCAGGATCAGTTTGATAAAGCCGTTGTCGAGAAACATTCGCTCGAGTTGGAACTGACGTCAATGAAGGAGCGACTGAAAGCTGCCACAGATCTCATGCAGAGGTGTGGTGGATATTTTCTCTTGATTTATTTTTTATTCACCAATCGTTTCATTCATAGAAAGTGTTACAGTGTCATATGAGTTTTGTTTCAATTAACAGTTTTGTCGAAATCTTGGTTCATTATATACAACTATTTGAGCATTGCTGTGAATGGATTCTTGAATATAATATTAAAAACAATTTCCCATGTTATATTTATGTTAGATGATAGTATAATGCATGGTTGTTAAACTGTAGTTTGTTAAGCAAATGTGAAATGCAATGGTTGAATGGTAACACTACATTCAAATCAGTTAAATTTACAAAGTCCGATTTTGTAAGATAAGCCATATTTACTCTAACATCTTGATGCTTAGATGTTTTTACTGAACTAATTTTTTTTAATATACTTTGACCACTGTCTGTTTGTGAATGTACTCAGACCACTGTCTGTTTGTGAATGTACTCAGACCACTGTCTGTTTGTGAATGTACTCAGACCACTGTCTGTTTGTGAATGTACTCAGACCACTGTCTGTTTGTGAATGTACTCAGACCACTGTCTGTTTGTGAATGTACTCAGACCACTGTCTGTTTGTGAATGTACTCAGACCACTGTCTGTTTGTGAATATACTCTAACTACCGTCTGTTTGTGAATGTACTCAGACCACTGTCTGTTTGTGAAAATGCTCTGATCACTGTCTGTTTATGAATATACTGTTTTGAAGCTTGGGCAATTTCGTTCACCCTACTTTGCCCATGTCTTTTGGAAGAGACACTAAAAGCTGTTGGTCCCTTCTATCTGGTGTCTATGCCAGGGGAAGTAAAAGATCTCACACGCTTCACAGAGCTGGTGATCTCGATCTCTAAACCCACTATGCTACCTCCCAGTTTAGTTGTGATCAGCTGTAAAGGAAGTATCGCATCACGTGTCAAGGAATGTAAGCATGCCATTCTGAAAACATTTGAGATTTATTATAGAAGAAAAGCAATAAGATTATGCCCCTTTAAAATGATTGTATATACAAATATATTTGTTATCAAGCGATGCTCTGGTGTAGGTACTGACTCTGGTGTAACATTGCAGCATGAAGGTGGAGGAGAGAAAATGGCGTCAACACGTAAAGGAGTTTGGTAACAACAGTGTGCTAGTGACCAACTGTATCGCGGCTGCAGCCTTCCTCACTTACTGTGGCGGCATGAACACAGACGCCAGGTACACTATCTCTGATGCACTGCTTGTAATTATTTCACTCTGTGAAACCACACATATTTGTCAACAAATTGTAAGCTGTTTTCTGAACACCATTTGTTGCACAGTGTCTTTCTTAGTACTTGTGTTTTGATGTGTTATGTGAAATGGATTTCAGATGTTGATTTCAGATACTGATTTCAGATGGGCAGGAGGGCGGGTGGGCAGGCGGGAGGGCGGGCAGGCGGGAGGGAGGGCGGGAGTGTGAAACGAAAACTATGTTAACAAATAATTTCACTGTTCACTGACAATGAAAATCTGAGAAATAAACAAGTTGCATCTACTTGTTTTTTAATGTTTCAGGAAGCGACTTGGTGAATTCTTTATGAGTATCTGTGAACACCATGCTATTCCCCATCCCGTGAACAAACTCTTCAAAGACAAAGAACTCATACAGTTCCTCTACACTCATGTAAGCAATTATAAGCTAAGTATTTAGCAAATGAACTCATATATTTCAGCTATGGCTTTTTAGTTAAACACACAATGCCATGGTGCACTGCATGTGTGAATAAAATGTGATGTAATTTTTGAAATAAAGATTTCTTATTATGACTTACCCCAATGTTGCCACATAAGCAATGACTCCTACATCCAAACATTCTTTTCAAGATGTTTTGTTTGCGATCAAGGCCAACAATTATGCCAACATGGTGTAGGTGCAAGGTAATAAATAAGCATGCTTTGATATAACCCATGTAGACTTTAAGGTATTCAGAACTTTATGTTTGATGTTATGATGGCGTGTGGTGTATGTGTTGTGTATGCTGTGTATGTGTTCTGCAGCTTGAGATACAGAAACTGGAGCAGCAGAATCTGCCCAAGACGAGACTGCTGCTGGAGAACGCCAGTTTCCTCATGCAGGGTAATACCACCATGTCATGGCCCCTCATCTGTGATCCGACCTCGAGGGCACTCGAGTGGGTGCGCACCTACATGAAGGGCAAAGGCCTCGTGGAGGTCAGATACTCGGTGAGTGCTACCATTGTCATTATGTATCCCATTGTGTTTTTCGTGGCTGCCATCTTCCCATGTGTAGTTACTTTATCCTCTTCATGCCTACTGGTGCATAAGGCAGAAACAATACATCTCCAGTGGAGTCTGTTGGCCAGCAGCCTACTTTGCGGTCTGGAGGTCCATTTTACATACATAACATTTAATGTCTATAATTCCTGGATATATCCTCTTTCCATGACTGTCGTTCTGTCTTTATCATCATAGGCAACACCTCTATGTATTTTTTCTTAAGCTTGTCCTATAATGTTGCTATTCTGCAGAGTCATATTATTATTATTATACGCTGTTGCATCATTTGCTCTTTAAAGAAACGTGAACTTAATTTTAATGAAAAAATTTTAATCGTGCATAAATAGGACTTTTACCATTTATGGGTATGTTTGTGTATTTGCAGGAATTGAGGTCACAGTTTGACAATTGTTTGGCTGATGGTCAGCCACTACTAGTCACAGACATCGATGTCAATGTCTTTAAGAATGATCTTCGATTCTGCAGGGTGATCTTGTCAAGGACAAAGTTTACCACTGGGAAGAATCCATTTAAAATTCCGGTAAATGTTATTCATGACCTTGTGTGGTATATGATAATTGACTTGGCAGTCGTACTGATAAGTTAGCATCGCATGATTATTTCTATATTATTTTGTGTAGGAAAGATTTAGTTAAATTATCATCACCAATCATGAGTTCGCTTGGCTGCAATTATGTTGCAATTAATCCTCACCCTTTCTGATAGAAATAGATTTTTCTCACTATAGAAAGATAGTAGAACTAGAGCATATGAGGTAAAATCAGTAAAGGATCAGTGTACATTGGATATCAGGAAGTACTCATTCTCACAGAGGACAATAAATAAATGGAACAAATTATCTACAGATTGTGTAAATGCTAGAAGCATGAATATGTTTAAAAACAAGGTTGACACATATCTCAGGAGGGCGGGTTACACACAGATGAAATTGTGTGGACTCTTGATAAGCCAATGGCTTACTTTGTCCACTTGTGAAATCTCGTTCTTGTTAAAATGTTGTATTAGTAACAACTTTTGAAACATCAACACTCAAAAATAACAACTGCAATAACAGATGCTTACATCTAAATTATGACATTATTCACCTAGTAATGTTTAGTTCTTTCAAGGTTCTAGTTACATTAAATTATTATATTAGATATTATTACTGAGTATTATTGATGGTTCTGGGCTGGAAAGGAAAATAACCGGTTCCAGACCCAGAACTGTGACAGTACTAGTCATTTTTAGTTTTAATATGTAAATGTTTGTAAAGAATGTTTTGTAAACCAGTAATATATGCAGCTTATAAATGACTAACCCTGACAGGGGGAGATCATACTCAGCTTATAAATAATGACCAACCCTGATAGGGGAATCATACTCAGCTTGTAAATGACTAACCCTGACAGGGGGAGATCATGCTCAACTTATAAATAATGACCAACCCTGATGGGGGGAGATCATACTCAGCTTGTAACTGACTAACCCTGACAGGGGGAGATCATACTCAGCTTATAAATAATGACCAACCCTGATAGGGGAATCATACTCAGCTTGTAAATGACTAACCCTGACAGGGGGAGATCATGCTCAAATTATAAATAATGACCAACCCTGATAGGGGGGAGATCATACTCAACTTATAAATAATGACCAACCCTGATAGGGGGGGAGATCATACTCAGCTTGTAACTGACTAACCCTGACAGGGGGAGATCATACTCAACTTATAAATAATGACCAACCCTGATAGGGGGGAGATCATACTCAGTTTGTAAATGACTAACCCTGACAGGGGGAGATCATACTCAGCTTATAAATAATGACCAACCCTGATAGGGGGAGATCATACTCAGCTTGTAAATGACTAACCCTGACGGGGGAGATCATACTCAGCTTATAAATAATTACCAACCCTGATAGGGGGAAATCATACTCAGCTTGTAAATAACTAACCCTGACAGGGGGAGATCATACTCAGCTTATAAATAATGACCAACCCTGATAGGGGGGAGATCATACTCAGCTTGTAAATGACTAACCCTGACGGGGGAGATTATACTCAGCTTATAAATGACTAATCCTGACAGGTGAGAGATAATACTCAGCTAATAAATGACTAACCCTGATAGGTGGGAGATCATGAAGTTGAGTGTCAGCCACAGTTCAGAATGTTCCTGCACACAACAAGCCCTGCCAACTGCGTCCCAGCAGAACTGGCTGCACATGTGTCAGTGATCTACTTCCATGAGACACGCCATGACCTAGAGGAGGAACTTCTTGACCGATTCGTTGTCCTTGAGAAGCCTCGCATAGAAGAGGAACGAGCCACCCTCCTGCAGGCAAGTGGCTATGGCGATGATTTTTCTAGGGGTTTAGAAATACGCATACTTGCACCATGGCTGTGATGAACCTCTGTGATAATACAGATTCACTGTTCGGCGTTTTAGCTATTTAAATAGCAGGTTACGCATTTTTATGCATATCATGAATAGTGGATGCTAGGAGATTGTGGGGTCCACCTCTCAAGTTGGTGGTTCATAGATATGCACCATGTCACATGCTTTCATAGCCGTTGCATATTTACATATATATATATATATATATTCCTTTTAACATATTGTGTGTCATTGCAGAGTTAAGTTGATCATTAGTCAGAAGTACTAAACATCTGTGTTGAAAAGGCCAGCATTTTTTTGATGGCCCTCAAAACCCCCAGCGTGCAACGTACAATGCAGATCTGCTCAAAGGTTATTGATGCTCTGAAACAAAAGGCTAACAAGTCCAACTACTGGTACACATCACAAGAATATCTACAAGTCCCAAGAACAAAATTTAAATTTAGAAAGTAGAACATAATCGGCAGTATAGACTGACAATGATACGTGGAATCAACCATCGTAATTTGGTCAGAGTTGTCTCAGTTATTAGAACTATTGCACTATTGTAGGCCCTAAACGTGCTCACAATCCAGTTGTTTTTGGAAGCCTTGCATTCAAAGTTAAATGTTATCTCTGCAACAAGTAAAATATGTGTTTCACTGGCAGGAGAGACTGGAGAACTTACAACACATGGAGAAACAGAAAGAACAGATAGAGGAGTTGCTGTCAAGTGACGTCCGTTTGCTGAATGACCTCCAAGCTACCAAGAAACTAATCGAACTGAAGAAACAATACGACGAGACACAGGAGAGGTGACTCAGACATCTTCTTCCATTACAGCTTATCTGTACTAATAAGATATATATCTGTACTAATAAGATATATTAAGATTACAGTATTGTCAAGCTGGGTGCATTCAGGTGATATTGGAATTTATGAGAAGCAGAATTATATATGTGCAACTCTACTACAAATGTCTGGTTCTCTTTCAAAGAGAATGCTTATTCATTAATGCTACAACATATTATAATTTAGAAAAACTATTGCCAATTAAATGTCTATGCCTATGTTCAATAAAATAAAACTTTTATTGATGACTGGTTTTTAGTGAATCTCGGGTGGAGAACAACGAAGCGGCCATCATGAGAGCAAGAGAGGTGTTCCGTATCATCGCGAACCGTGGTGCTGTCTGCTTTGATACGACACAGTTCATGCGAGAGATCAACCCGTTGTACCAGTTCTCATTCGAGCAATTTGTTGAACTGTACGACACTGCAATCAGTCATTCTGATAGGTAGGTGGTTGTGCTGTTGCTGAATATCATCACATTTGCACATCGTTATGAGAGGAGAAACATCAGTGGATGAGTAAATTAATGAAGCATGTTCCATGAGTTCTGGTACCTATGAAACAGCATTGTGCTTATGTACAGCAGATGACCATTTACTTATGATGTACACCTTGCTGATGGTTGTTATAGAATGTTGTGACTGTAGCAAGAACAATTTTGCATATATTTTAAATACTCACTACATTATTCCTGAGCATTTTGTGAGTGTTCGTTTTGTCAAGATCACACATGTTTAGGGAAAAGTCTAAGATAAATGTGGTAGATGATATAAACAAATTAATTAAGCATGCATCTACATTCAAATGAAACTACAGAGAAACAGATGTGGTTGTGCATCATGTATGTTCTGCCATGCACTAGGGCCGCTGTCAAAGCTGTCGTTGAAAGACTGATCACAATGGCATTTGTGACAACCATGAGATCGTTGTTTGACCGAGACAAGCCAGTCTACTCTCTTCTGATTGCACTAGAGGTCAGCATTAGCTCTTTATTTGTTAATTTTGGTCTTTGTCTTAATGTTGTTTCTGGTGTATGACCCACCAGAAGAACATATATCACAGAGTTCTTGAGCAAACATTTTACTAACTTATTATTATTATTACAATTATTATTATTATTATTACAAACTTGTAATATTATGTTTTAATTTACTAATGAAATACATTACTGAATGAAGCTGATCCTACACAATTATAATCAACCTTTAATTTCATATGATGAGCTGAGTCAGTTTGCTGAGCTTTGCTTAGTCAGTTCGTTGACAGACCAACTGGTCATATCTATCATCATATCCTAGCATTGCAACAAAGCACTTCCAACAACTTCAAAGCGAACTATTTCAACAAGTGTGGCATAGTTGGCCTCAGGCATTTCAAGACGTTGCCATTCTTGGTTCTCGTTGATCACTGGAAATATCTGTCTTAGCCTTTTGTTGTTTAATTATAACTTTCCCAAAGATATATTGCAACACTATCAGTGGCTAATGTTGTTCTGTGTCATTTTCAGATTGAGGATGCCATGGGCAATACTGGACCTGGAGAACGAGAGTACCTCATATCTCCAACACTCGGCTCCATCACCATGACATCAATTGGGTGTGGCCAATCAAGCGACAGCAAGTTTGTGCAGGCAAAGAAGCCATTTGATTGGATGGCCGAAGAGCAGTTCTGCAATCTGCAGACTCTGGCGATCCACTTTGAGTGGTTCCAAGAGATGTTTGAACGTATGTCGCGGGACGGTCGCGAGACTCAGTGGCGAATGTTGTGTGAGACAGAACAACCAGAGTTACAGGTCAGTGTGTCACCTGAATACAATTTATATAGTGAGATGCAGTTGCACAGTGGTTACAATGGCCGATTCTCAAACGAAAGGATCTGGTGTCGAAATCTATTGCCGCCCGTTCGAAGCTTGGGCAATTTTGTTCGTTCCTCATTGCCTCAGTTCACGCAGCTATAAACAGCAGTGGATATATATGTGAACGAATAGTCTTTGTGCAGTAATTTCAGTGTGGCTAAGTACTTCCCGGGAATGTTAAATTATATTTGTGTGTAAGGCTCTTTGAACTGTACTATGGACTTGTAGATACCACCTTATATAAGAACTTATCTTTAACAAATTCCTACATAATTTCCTATTGCAATAATGTCAACCATTATGTATAGATAATCATATTGTTATCTACAGATTGTTCTGTTTATAATAATATTTTTATATTTATTAATGTCTCCACCTACTTAATGGCAGTGTTACACATACTCCAGTAATATGTCAGGTGATACTTCCATTGTAAATTATACTTTATAATATCCTTACTAACATACTGATTAATGGACATAGTTTCCTTTGTTGTAAACATATCGGGATGAAAAATTATGCTGTCATCTTCAGGCACTGCCCGATAAGATGGACGACCAGTTGACTGCCCTCCAGAGGGCACTAGTAATCAGGGCAGTCCGCAGCGATCGTCTTATGCAGCTGGGCGTGTGCTTCGTGAATGCGACACTCGGGAAGAAGTATGTGAAGTTAATTGGATATTGTTTGTTGTATTTGAAAGAAATTGTTACTGTACATGACTGCAGTATTTATTTTGTTCAAAATAAGAAACACACTGCTTAAAAATGGGTAGAAGAAACATGCTATAGTAAAAACTTTTATAACATTAATGTTAATTGTAGCTAATGCAGCAATCGCAAGAACAGACACTGGGGCAATATAACATTTCTTTATGTATATGTTTGACAGAATGCTTTCACAAAGGCACACTGGTGTACAGGGTGTAGTCAAGGCAGTTGTATATATCTAAATCTTATAGTCTTTTGTTGCTTGGGGAACTAATTCGTTTCTGACAATGCATGTGCAAAACATTGCCTAAAGTGAGATCATCTTGTTCCATGTTTCTGACAATGCATGTGCAAAACATTGCCCAAAGTGAAATCATCTTGTTCCACGTGTCTGATAATGCGTGTACAAAACATTGCATGAAGTGAGCATGTTTCTGACAATGCGTGCTGATTACATTGGGATGTTTGTGTGTGCTAGGTTCATTGGAGAGATCCCGCTTGATCTGCCCCTGGTGCTGCGACAGAGCAGCCCTCGCACACCCATCTTGATGTTACATAGGCAGGAACATGACAGCGCCGAGAAGTTGGTGACAGAATTTGCAGCACGCAAACAGAACCGCTTATTGCGAGTGGTGCTGAGTGGCGGCGGCGCCACTGAGGAGCGGACCGCGCGCAAACTGATATACAAGGCAATGGCTGACGTAAGTAGTCACCAGTTGGTTGTTGGGTTTCCCCATCACTATTTTCACGCGTAGTCTTCTTCATTTTCCAGCACTTGGTACATTCTATTAACTGACTAGTCTGCATATATGTTCGGGCTACCACAATCGGATGGTCTTATAAGGCAACATTCAACCACCAGGTAGTCAGCCTTATACATGACTTTACTCCAAGCCGACCTTACTATGCTGGCACAAAAGTGGTCACTATCAAAGTACATGTCGTTCTAAGAGATTCTATCACATCCCAGGTTAACAAGACGGGACCAACATAAACTTGACTGTCTGAACCACAAGGGAAGTACAGTCCTCAATAATGACAGCCATGTTTATGCACCAACCAAGCTGTGTCTGGTTCAAGTGTTGAACACACAACTCTGCCATGTGAAGCAGCTAACCACTGCCCTAGTGCGCCAAGTGTCTGTATTTGCCTGACATCGTCTCAGGTTCTGGCATTATGCTGTGATAACGTGGTTTGTGTGAACGTAGCAATCACATCATTGGAGAATAACGAATGTTAAAAAATGGCATGTACCAATATTCATTGCATGATACTCACGAAGCAGGAGATGAATTTCTTTATGCATCTTGCATTAGATATCATCAACAACAATATTGCAGAATAAGGCCAAATCTGCTCAAATTAGCCAGTTATTCAATACTAACAATACTAAGCAATTGTTAAAACATGCCAAGTATGTAAAAGCAATTATTGTAAACAAAAATTATATTAGTTTTCATTATACTCATTGTATTAATCTGCATTGTGTGTTATATTCTTTCATGCCTAATTGTATTTTTTATTATCTTGGAGAATCGTATGAGCTTAAAAAGGGGTTGGTTATGGACAAATAAATAATTTTTCATTGTCATTCAATTATATCAAAGACTAGGACAGCGTGATCCCATGTTGATAGATAGTGTTCCTTGCCCAACAGAATACATGTCAAATCCATGCTACATTGTGAACTGAGCAGCCAAGACTTTATTCAGTTACAATTAATGTCACAACAGGGCCAGTGGGTGTTGCTACAAAATGGTCACAATGCCAGGGCACTTCTCAACAGTCTTGAAACGATATTTGCCGATAAGGATTCAGTCGATTCTCAGTTCCGTTGCTGGATCACCGCCTGTGCAGATCCACATAAGATCCCGGTTCATGTGCTTCACAAGTGCATAAAGGTCATGGTTGATTCGCCAAAGGTGGGTGTCATTAATGCACATTAACCCTGGTCGCTGGGTCATGTACCAGACTTTGTCCATTAAATACAGCTTTTAGATTATCCTTGTTTGAATTTAAATATTACTACAGTCATCATCAAGTGTATTGTTTGAGTTTGTTAATAGAATATATCTATATATTTATATTTGAATGTACATATTGTCACGTTTATTATTTGAAATTATATTCCAGTTCTGTTACCATATGTCTATATATTTGAGTACAGGTGTATTTGTATATGTTTCTATGAAAATAATGGATATTACTTATTCCTATTCCCATTGTAAGATTAAAATGTTTAACCCATATACGAAATGATATCTTCAATGTATTACAGGGGCTGTATGATGAGTCCACGTTTATATACACCAAAGTTCATTGTACCGTTGACACATAGGTCATGTCTTCAGGTATGTCCAATATCCCATTATGTAAGTAATGCAGCATGTCCACTGCCCTATGATTAGAAAACCTCATATTGTGTGTTTCCAGACGATGAAAGACAGCATATTGCGATCGTTCGCGTGGATGGATGGTGACATCTTGAAGCAGTCTTCACGCAATGAATGGCCAGCAGTTCTACATAACATCTGCTACTTGCATGCTACCATTCAACTGCGGGCAAGGTTTGGGAAAGCTGGCTGGAACGTTCCAGAGACAATCCTTGAAATGTGCAACAACGAATTGTTTGTGAGTGTTGTGTGCAGTCTTCTGATTTGCAAGGAATGTCAGCATGGCATTCAAATGATGTTTTCAGGAAAAACACATCGAGTATTAGATACATGATTCTAATTAGTATCACATGCGTGACATTAGTTAGTATGACACAGTAGCCATGTATCAGATTCACCAGCAAGAAGAGTGGCGTATAAATCATCTCTTCAAATCATGGACGATTTAATCCTCTCCATATTATACCAGTTCACTTATATGTACAACATTCTACTTGGCTCTTGCTAGGGGCATTAGCATGTGATACATGTTTTTTTACATATCTATCTGATTATAACAATCCCTGCAGAACAATGCATTTGATGCCAAATGTTTCAGGAGACGTTGAGCTTCTTGACATCCGAGTTCAAAGACAGTATCACCGTGGTGAGCAGTGATGGCAGTCTGGTGCCTAGGAATATGTCATGGTCAGGACTGCGCTACATCCTGTCAGAGGTAATATCGTCAGCTTATCTACATTGATATAAGTTATCATAATATTGGGTTATTATATCTGGCAGTTAGACAGTAATCAAATTAAGTGCCCATCATCTTTTCTGTGAAACTGGTAGTAGTTTACAAAACTTAGTTTTAGGATTAATTATACTGCAAAGCTGTGATGACAATGATGGAAGAGTAGTCACTTTCAATATACCAATAATGTTTTATTGTTGTCTGTACTGACATGTTTTTCCTAGTGTCATTTATCCAACATATATGTACGTTGCATGTTACAGATGATGGAAAATAACTGAAATCTTGGTGTAGGACGAATCAATGAGAAGATTTGTTTTAAGTTGTAACTAATTGTACTTGTGAACTCCACTGTGTGTCATGTTCAGTCACTGTTGACTCTATAGGTGATCTATGGAAGTATCATGACAGATCCTCTGGATCAGTTGACACTTAGTGCTATGGTAGACTACTGGATCTCGCCCAACGCCGTGAAGAAGGACTTCGAAATTCCAAAATGTGTGTATCATGTGTGAAACATATTAGGCATACATTTGTTTATGTCTATGCTTTATAGTTTACTTTTATATGTGTGGATACGTTTTCTAATAAGACTAAGGAAATCCACCCTTTCATTTATAAATAGGCTTGAAAAACATAGATTATTTTTGTACTACTTACGGTGAAATAAAAAGGTCATATATTTGAAATGCAACGTAAAATGATTTATGCGTTGTGATAGTTATACATTGAAGTAGACTAGCACACAGTCTCTACACATCACTGTTGATGCTGTGTTACAGTGAAGTGATAGTTATAAATTGAAGTAGACTAGCACACAGTCTATACACATCACTGTTGATGCTGTGTTACAGTGAAGTGATAGTCATACATTGAAATAGACTAGCACACAGTCTCTACACATCACTGTTGATGCTGTGTTACAGTGAAGTGATAGTCATACATTGAAGTAGACTAGCACACAGTCTCTACACATCACTGTTGATGCTGTGTTACAGTGAAGTGATAGTCATACATTGAAGTAGACTAGCACACAGTCTCTACACATCACTGTTGATGCTGTGTTACAGTGAAGTGATAGTCATAAATTGAAGTAGACTAGCACACAGTCTATACACATCACTGTTGATGCTGTGTTACAGTGAAGTGATAGTCATACATTGAAGTAGACTAGCACACAGTCTCTACACATCACTGTTGATGCTGTGTTACAGTGAAGTGATAGTCATACATTGAAGTAGACTAGCACACAGTCTCTACACATCACTGTTGATGCTGTGTTACAGTGAAGTGATAGTCATACATTGAAGTAGACTAGCACACAGTCTCTACACATCACTGTTGATGCTGTGTTACAGTGAAGTGATAGTCATACATTGAAGTAGACTAGCACACAGTCTCTACACATCACTGTTGATGCTGTGTTACAGTGAAGTGATAGTCATACATTGAAGTAGACTAGCACACAGTCTCTACACATCACTGTTGATGCTGTGTTACAGTGAAGTGATAGTCATACATTGAAGTAGACTAGCACACAGTCTCTACACATCACTGTTGATGCTGTGTTACAGTGAAGTGATAGTCATACATTGAAGTAGACTAGCACACAGTCTCTACACATCACTGTTGATGCTGTGTTACAGTGAAGTGATAGTCATACATTGAAGTAGACTAGCACACAGTCTCTACACATCACTGTTGATGCTGTGTTACAGTGAAGTGATAGTCATACATTGAAGTAGACTAGCACACAGTCTCTACACATCACTGTTGATGCTGTGTTACAGTGAAGTGATAGTCATACATTGAAGTAGAGTAGCACACAGTCTATACACATCACTGTTGATGCTGTGTTACAGTGAAGTGATAGTCATACATTGAAGTAGACTAGCACACAGTCTCTACACATCACTGTTGATGCTGTGTTACAGTGAAGTGATAGTCATACATTGAAGTAGAGTAGCACACAGTCTCTACACATCACTGTTGATGCTGTGTTACAGTGAAGTGATAGTCATACATTGAAGTAGAGTAGCACACAGTCTATACACATCACTGTTGATGCTGTGTTACAGTGAAGTGATAGTCATACATTGAAGTAGACTAGCACACAGACTATACACATCACTGTTGATGCTGTGTTACAGTGAAGTGATAGTCATACATTGAAGTAGACTAGCACACAGTCTCTACACATCACTGTTGATGCTGTGTTACAGTGAAGTGATAGTCATACATTGAAGTAGACTAGCACACAGACTATACACATCACTGTTGATGCTGTGTTACAGTGAAGTACAAGCTGCCTGCAGTCTTCTTCAGCTCCCATCCTCGTCTCAGTCAGCTGATCACAGCCCTTGAGAACATCCCCAACCATGTGCTAGAGGCTCCCGAGGCTTGCAACCTGCATTCGTCCAGTGAGGTAATTATTTCCAAGGATAACTTGGAAGTTTTATCCGGTCCCATGCTTTGAGATATGCTACCATATTGTTCTTCCATGGTCATTACCTCCACTTGTTATGACTTGTTTAATATGTCATACCACATAGTGTTTTATTACAAAGACTGAGATTGATTTAATCCTCACTGACAGCTTCTGGTCTGTGTAGTTTGTTCTTTGTTTTGTTCAGACTGACTGCATAATTTGTAAAATTTCCTGCCATTTTATGAAACACCAAGTATTCATATTACGATCAACGTATTTT
Organism: Lamellibrachia satsuma; assembly: GCA_033239005.1. Lineage (NCBI taxonomy): Eukaryota > Metazoa > Annelida > Polychaeta > Sabellida > Siboglinidae > Lamellibrachia > Lamellibrachia satsuma. The sequence goes on along the minus strand of BSQZ01000082.1, from coordinate 56,130 downwards.
GTTTCACTCTGAGACATTTATTGTTTTGCAGAATATTGCACAGAGTCAGCTATTTCAGTTACGTTTTCATTCATTTGCTCTGTTATGCTTCAGTTTATTATAATCGTTTTCTTTGTTATTTCTTATTTGTAGACTCTGCTAGGAGACGACCAGTACATCTTCACTCGTCTCAATAAGGTGTATGATTCCATGCCTGCCTCACAGACATTGTCGCATCAAATCTTCCCAAGACCATCGTCTGCTGTCAACGGTCAGTACACAGCTCTTTGTGTTCCTTTCTATTGTATTAAGGCCTGTCTACATGAGCAATTTTCGTCTGATTACGTCTTACGACACCGTTTTGTACAACATAATCGGAAATATCACTTGTGTAAAACCATCACGAGACCAACTAGCAAGGCCAATTCGTGGCTATGATTGTGTTGTAGAATTGGAACTGGTTCCAATTTTATGTCAGTCAAATGCGATTTTTGATGCGACCACCGTGACTGACAGGTGCTGCACTCGTCGTGACCTTATATCAAAGTATAAGTGGTGATAGGTGTGATGTAGTAGGTCGCGCTTGCAATGTCTAGACACTTTGCTCATGTAAACACACACAATATTTGTTTGTGCATTATCAGACGACCCTATCCACCCATATTCTGCTTTAGACCCCCATAGGGAGACAGCTACAGTATTACTGCCATCCACACTGCCTGCTCGGTGCCTCTCATGCGCCTGACTGGGAAATAGCTCCGGCCACGGGAGCTAGAATCTGTGGGTTAGAGATAGAGACCACTACTCTTTGAGTCCACAATGGGATCTTGTACCCCCTGGCATAGACACCAGGTGGAAATGACTAACAGCTTTTACAGTCTCTTCCGAAAGACAGGCTAAGTGCCGTGAACGAAATTGCCCAAGCTTTGACACAGCAGTGGTCGGAATCGAACCACCATCCTCTCGGTTGACATCCATTGGGCGATGCCATGACGTATGTCGTGGACATCATACTACATGTTACATCTTACATTCTCTGACAAACTAATGAACATTGAGTAGTATGTGTATTTCCATTTAGTGTTTCACCCAAACGCTCGGGATGATCTGTGGGCTAAAATTCAGGAAGAATGTCATCCCGTTTGCAATGAACGTTTAACTATTGGTGAATTGCAATCGATTCGTAAGTAGGACTTATGAATGGTCACTGTGGACATCATGTGCCAGAGTGTTGTGTATAACAAATTGTGTGAGTTATCGTACATATATACGCTGGATTCGTTTTCTTCCATTTATTCCCGTGTTCGTTTACTGTTGGTGTTTCATGTTGCTATTCAACAACCCACTGACTTCCAGCATTAATGGATTTTTATCATTCGTATGAGTTTTCATTTTGTCTATTATATTTCATAACTGTTACTAATGGGTTGTCGTTGTGAATTTGTGGTTTGTCAAATTTGTTATGGTGATATCTAATAGCGTAACTGTTCAACTTCTTCAAAGTTTGTTAGCATAACAATTTAACTTATACTAAGTTCAATAGCATAACAGTTTAGCTTCTACAAACTTGAAGATATTTATATTAAAATTAATGTTTTTATCTGATTTGCTTTATTCGGGACCACTCCTGGAACATGCGTACGTGTGATTTACTATCTGGCAGTCACATTTGAAAATTAGTATTTTCATTAACATTAATTGATTAATATTTTCTCTGATTTACGGTAAATAAAGTATTAAGCATTACATGCATTGATGGTCTGGAATAGGTGAAAAATAAGTTTAAATTGTTGTAGAAATAGGTCCCTGATGCATGCAAGACCACATATTTTCATTGTAGTAACACATAGATAGTTCAATAACGCACACGATGACAATAACCTATTATTTGATATATTGGTAGAAATCAACCTGAATGTGAGGCTAGTAAGTCAGTGCAAGGTCATTGAGCTAAGTACAGTTGAAGGGCTGAAGACAACCCACACAGGGAGAACACCAAAAACTGTTCTATATTAGTCAAACGGAGTTATGTGGTGAATGTTAGTGTTCTTATGACTGATGTTGTTGGTGAATCCGAGCAGGAATACCATATGCCAACGTGAGTGCGACAAGTAACAGCCCCCAGGTGGTGGCGAGGGGTGTGTTTGCAAGTGCCAGCTTTGCTGCCCTGAAACTGCGCAAGGAGACAGACCTGTGGGAGATCTGTCACAGCATGTTGCCTCGTCTGCCCAAGGCCTACAGCAAGGTATTTGCCACACAACAATGTTGAGACACTTTTAGATGGTGCCAACAACCAGCTCATCCTGTCCTCCATACTGACTCAGCTTGTTCTTGTTGCTCTCCTCTTTAACCCTGTAGTCTGGGGTGAGGCTGGCACCGATACCTCTTTAACCCTGTAGTCTGGGGTGAGGCTGGCACCAATACCTCTTTAACCCTGTAGTCTGGGGTGAGGCTGGCACCGATACCTCTTTAACCCTGTAGTCTGGGGTGAGGCTGGCACCGATACCTCTTTAACCCTGTAGTCTGGGGTGAGGCTGGCACCGATACTGGTCATCGATTTTTGTTCCTCCTTCTTCTTCGTCACTAGTCCCGCTTCATTGCTGTCTCCACCACCCATCTCCACTCTCCCCATCCCTCGTCCTCATTCTCCCCTCCCACTCCCACCAAATCTCTCTTCGTGCAGTCTTCCCACCTCAGCCTCGGTTTTCCTCTTCTCCTTCTACCCTCCACTCTAAGTGCATCCACTCTCTTCGTCAACCGTACCCCTTCCATTCTTTCCACATGTCCAGCCCACTTATGGTGGCATCCAATTGTCATGTTGGGTCCACTGCTTTATGGGTCCTTCCACTGTCCCCTGGGTCATCCACAAGGTAATTTTCCTGGAATTCTCTATGGAGCCATTTATTAAATAGGCCACCTATATGTCTGACAATATGTATAATAATTATTTCTGGGACAATTCCTGCTGTTTGTTATTTAAGTTATGTTGTAGTGGAGGAACTAAAAATGTGACTAGTTTGGCAGTGAATATAGCTAGGTAAAAATGGCTTTGAAACAGACACTCATTTGACTCACAGCAAACAGATAGCTCAATAAATGTCTGACTGTGTTTACAATTATAGCTACCTTTACTATGGTAATTACGTGACCAATTTCCTTGTCATTTGGTTCTCATTGTTTGTTCTTATGTCTGCCTTTTCAGGAGTACATCAATGAGAGGGTGAAGAAGATAGGGGGTGCCACAAGTTTCAATCTGTACATCATGAAAGAACTTGAAGTTCTCTACTCGCTGCTTGTTGAAATCAAGTCTACACTACAGGTTCGTTGTGTGTTTCTAGTGACCCATTTGAAATACTGACCACAAAGCATATAAGTTTGCTGTAAATTTTGCGGGACAAATCATTAAAACATTGTTTTTTGATGCTGACTATCCTGCCATTTCTCAGGGTTGCTTATGTCATTGTGGACATTTGTGAATCTACAATTGATTAAACAACAATTATTTGCATTGAATACAATGTATGCATGAAGAAAAGTTGGCATGTAAGTCATTTAATGAAACATGTTGATATCTACGTAAATTATATAGTGACTTCTTCCATTAAGTACGTTGACGTATGTGTTCGAACTGTAAAAAAATTACCCTGTTAAATTTGGGTTTATGGAGTAGACACTTATGTGGACCATTTTAACTTTCTTCAGCTGTTTTTTATTAACAAGAACTTTACCTTTACATCATAGATTGTTTTTATTAACTACTGCTGTGCATAGCATCATGTAGCACTGGTACTGAACTGACTCAGTTTATTTGAATTCAATTGAATTATCCTTATTTTATGTTGTGTTTATACAGGGAATCAAGACGGCATGTGAGGTACCTGAGAGCTTTGGAGACTGTCTCACACCTAGAATGCTGGATGCGGCCGATGATCTCTATCACCTGCTAATCCCCAGACACTGGCGCTACCTGGCGGGAAACACTGCACCACCGGCCAACCAGTCACTCGCCACGTGGATGACCGATCTGCAGAATAGAGCCCAGCACTTTGAGAAGATACTTGTTCTGGTTAGCATAGTGACTTGGATTTACAAAATGTTGTTGTCGTTGTGATGTACTTGACCGTGAGTGTCAGTGTTGGTGATATCTTATGTATTCAACATTGTTGTCAATGAGTGAATATTTGTAATCCCGGTTCCGTTATCTGCATGTTCATTTGTCTCGCCAAGCTAGTTTTCAGATTAGTCTGAGCGTTTTAGTAGGAAGCCTATAGAATTTACTACTTTTCTCCGTAGGGCCGAGAAAAGATGCCAGCCTACTGGTTGGGAGCCTTTGTGTACCCTCGGGGACTGCTGGCTCTGCTTAAGCAGGATTCATACAGACATTATGTGCAAGAGAGAGCCGGCAACATTGACACGATCGTTTTCCAAACAGAAATCACGGCCAGGGATAAAGACCATGTGAGTGACTTGTTGGAAAACCAAAGATCAGTGAAGAATATATGATAAGTAATAACCATGCTCTGTATAATTTATTTGGTAGTATGTAATGGCAGTACTTGAAGTATAAGTATAATGAAGACGTGATTTGAAACAAATTAGCAAACCTTGTTTGAGTAGCAAGCCATAGCAAGAAAGAAATCCGTGCCTATAAACATTTTGTTTATGAACGTGCAAACTACTAAAGGAACCAACGTCATCTTAGATGTCAATTGCTGAACGAAAGCAAAGCAATTTATCACAAAGTAAAACTGTTTAAAATATTAAATACGCTAAAGAAAAACTTAAACATTTCTGTTCGCGAATATGACTCAAAATGAAGTGATCGACAATCAGAGATATTTTTCCAGATCCGTGACCCTCCGGCAGAAGGAATGTTCATCTACGGCCTGTACCTGTGGGGGTGCAGTTGGGAGAAGGCCGTGACGGAGCTTGTCGATACCCCTCCCCGCCATTCATGTGCCTCCCTACCCGTCATCCACGTGACGTGTTGGCCACATGGCGAGAAGCCGCTGCTACAGGACTCTGTGCGGGCCACCGAGACATACGCGTGTCCTGTGTATCACACGAGTGTGTCTGATAAGGCGCCTGTGATGGAGCTCGATCTGTCGCACAGTGGCATTCCTGCCAATCGCTGGGCACTAAGAGGACTTAAGGCGACCATTAGACCCTTCTAAGTGGCTGATCCATGCAGATGACACTATTAAGTTGGCATCATTCATGAAAATTTCTAAATGGACACCACAAGACTACGATACAACACTCGACTATTCTTAGTGGTGACCATCAACATTAACAACACAGCTAATCTTTTCAATGCACGCATGATCAAAACTGAAGTGAAAAATGTTCACCGAATACAGTTGGCAACTAGTTCTGAGCAGTTACTTCTGCAGTTCTCTGGTTTAGCATCATTACAAGTAGTTTGTCTCCAAGTGTATTTTCATCGAACACCACAGGAAAACCATTGTGCCAAATCAAGAATATATCACTTGTTAAATATGTGTTTTATTTATTCTGTATTAATGCCTTCAAGATACTCTTGTGCCAAATCTTAAGACTAGATGATGTTTCCTATTTTGACACGTTTTCATCATGACCACCTATACAAAATTGTACACAATGTTGTGAAAGTGCAGCTGACAGAATGATTAGATATAATGTATTGTTTATTAATATTGTTAACACATAAACTATTGATTACTATGACATTTGGTTTCCTACTGAATATATAATATGTTTGAGTTAGCTGGATATTCTTAATAACTCACAGTTGTGAGTCCTACGACATGAGCTAGTGACATGAATGTATCCGACATTGTATATGTTAACTACGTCACTTGTGATGGAAGTAAGGAGTGGTTGTTTAAGCTTTTTAATTACTATATCATATATGAATTGTACTTGTTTAAAGTACCATACTGTAAAGAACTATACGCAATGCTTTACTTGTATAGCCGTTTATAGCATATGTCTGGTGTGCCAAATATGTAATATTATTTATGGAATGGTCGTAATAATAGTATTTAAGACTATCTTGTGTTATTGCTTATCAGGTTTTGCAATATGTATTATACAAGGTTTTCAGAAGATCTGCAGTCCGCTTTTTGGAACTGTTGGTTGTATTGTGATCTACATTTTCATGAAACATAAACTGTTTTATGTAAAACAGGAGTTTGAGTTTATCAGATGATTATAGTAGCTTGTTCTGGGAAACGTATCAATACAGGCCATCATTCATATAATTTTATTAATATGCCTACATTTCCGACAACTGATGTGGAATAAATTTGGCTCGTCACATAATAAAATGAAGCTACCCATCTTGCTGACTCTGACACCTCGAGAGCTTGGTCGTATTCTAACATTACGGATTTGCATAGATGCAGCGCCACAGAGGCATGCATAACACATTCACGTAATCATAGACATCGTCACATAGTTGACAGAGAGCTAGGGGACAATGTTGTAGCTCAATCTGGTACCATGAACTGCAGTGATTAGTCCACTGGGGTGACTTTGGCCCAGGGACCTCAGCATGTTCCATTCACCAAAATGGTTGTACTAGTTTAATGTTACACCGTTTGTCTAGTCATTCAGAGAATTTGGTCTTTTTAAACATGAACGTTCTGAGAAAATTACAAAGAATAAATGTTTGAACATTTAAAAAAAAATCCGAATGGTGTGAAACTTCAATACAGACATACAATCTAAGATCCTGTGGAAACTAAATATCAATTTAGCATAGCGTATTTCTACTTTTATTACAATTGGTGCTTTTTTGAAATTTAAGCCAGAGTGACTTTGGCCCATCTCAAATTGCGGAGTGACTTTGTTTTAGACCAAATTCTCAGATTCACTAGAAAAGGAATCTGAATGTAACATTAAAGTAAATACCACCAACATTTGTGTAAACAGAATGCATGCAGACGTCCCATGTGTCATAACTCTTGTGTGCAGTTGGCCAATGTCACCTAATATCGCTAATAATTGGATAAGGTAAAAAATAATATTAGGCCTAGAACAATACATTTTCTATATTTCAAAGTTAGTTAGAGGAAGGCAGTGTTAGTTGAGCCATTTTCCATTATTTTTGATGTCTAGGGCACAATCATATTCATAAGTCCCCATTTATTTCTCACATAAACCATGATAATAAGTATATCATTTTATTCCAAGATAATATATCTAGCATACATGCAGATAATGATTAAACGGGCGGGCCCAGTCTCACAAAAAAGGGGTGCCCAGTTTTCCAATAAAAACAATTATTACGTAACTTAATATATAATCTAATTTACTGAAATATATAATTATTGTAATTCTAGATCCTGTCAATGTGACTTACCAAAGTTGTTACTGTGGATATATTGAAGGTGTGGTTCCACTCTCTCTATGGAGATAAACTTGAATGATGCCAAGGCCACTGAGCCGGCCTCTGTGTTGGTCATGCCAAGGAATCAGGTCACGTTCCACGTATGTACATGGTTGTACTCAGAGCACACTGCAAACACACCAGTGAGCTACAGTGATTCACTTTCCATTATTCAAGGACCTGATACTGATAAGCCGCGTCATATCAAACATAAGCTGATATGATCATAATCAATGCTTCAATTTGGATTACTTGAAAAGAAAACCAAGCTTTTGCTTGTATATTTTATATAACTAAGGATGTCACAGTATATGTAATTGATGGCCCACTAAAAATCAACCCATAAACGTGACATGGTCAAGCATCATAAAATAAAGCTTTTCCAGGTATATTTGAATATTTTCCATAGAAATATACTTGAGAATTGGACCTACCAGAGACGCAATGCTTCGTTGACAACATCACCTTGGTGATGTGATTGGCGTGTACAGAGAACGTCTGGAAGAACTGTGGCCCTGTCGAACTGACTCTGGTTGCTGCAGAATCACCTGCGCAGCTCCCGAAATTGTCCAGTAGGCTATCTCAATACATTTCCCACTCAGGGCTGAAAACAGTCAAGCAATGTACAATACCAAAACAGCCCTGTTCAGGATGAACTCTCAACAGCAGTAGATAGTTGAAAATATGGTTAAATCTTGTAAAGTATGTTTAGGGTTATCTAGATGTTTAAAAAGACTTAACAAGATTTGCCATCGAAGTCAAAGACCCACATGACAAGTCGACAAGGAAGAGAGTGATTTATCGAGAGTCCAACAATGTTCATCTACGTGTAACACGCCCTCGTGAGATATGGGTTAATCTTGTTTTTAAACATATTCACGCTGCTAGCACTTATACAATCCGTAGACAATTTGTTCCATTCATTCAATGCCCTGAGGTGTCTAATACTCCGAGCTGTTGCTCAGCATGCAACACCCCATTGTTATCAATACAAGTTTCAAGGACCCGCCTTTGTTGAGTGGCTTGTACACGTTTCGAATGTGTCCTTGCAGTATAGTTTATTAACCTTTGAGTTATTTTGTTGAGCAACCACACACAATACACAATAACTAAATCCTTTCACCTACTTCAAAGAAAAAATAATCGTTTGATCCCGAGCCATTCAAAATGTCCAGTCGCCTATTCAAAGACGTCTACAAGCATCATATCAACAGTATCAGTCTGGAGCCAAACGAAGAATTTGCTATATGTAACACTCAGCGTTTCATAGACAACATACGTGTCATTTTACGTATTAGTGATCAGTCAGGGGCGTCCGAAAGAATTGTTCCAACGAGGGGCCAGAAAGAAGATATATATTTTTTTATTTAATTATATCCCATTACAATTATTTGAATTACAAAGATATCAAAAGGATGATCAGACATTGTACTTCGAAAGAAAAATAAACACGAACAGTCGGGACTTCACATTCACTACGAGCCAATCGTAATAACGGTTGCTACGTACAAGGACACCAACTGTAACGACAGTTGCCATGGTTTTGCTAGTATTGTATCCTGTCAGTGCTTTGTGAAATGTCCGTATCTTGATTCAGAGTTAATGAACACACATAGCTTAGTTTTGTAGCTTAGCTTTATAAATTTCTGCCACCACTCGGATAGATGAATTTGGACATGGATGAATGAACTGTTGCACGCGTATACGGTTTGTTCCGTGTTCTAAATCCCATACGTTGTGGCGACCCACGGTAGAACTCAGTACACCTCAGACGCTTCACCACATACGTTTGAATTTTAATCGAAGAGGGTCATTTAATATTCTAGGTTCTTCTCCTTGCCCTTTACAAACCCCTGATGTGTCATCCACCTGATGTATTATCTAACTGATGTGTCATCCACCTGATGTAAATTCCAGATAAGAATAATACCGCACTGAATGTATACAAATGTTGGACTCTCGATATCCCTCGAAGGTTGCCGTTTGTTCCCAGTAATTCTTATTGACTCCCCCATTATGCCTTAAACACAAATTATAGTGAATTACAACAGCTATTGTCAGGCTTGCAAACCAGTGTGAGAGACAACCGCTTTAAGCTGCAGCCCATAGTAAAGACGGTAATTCTCTGTGAAAAGCAGAGTATCACCATGAGAAGCTACAGTCAAGATGTCCCACATCTCGAGAATCACAACGATGTGTTTTTTGGAGACGCATATGACGACACAACAGGAGAGGACGAATGGCGTGCAGTGGTCCACCTCTTGTAAGGTCCCTAGCACAAGCGGCCATGCAGTGGTCCACCTCTTGTAAGGTCCCTATCACAAGCGGCCATGCAGTGGTCCACCTCTTGTAAGGTCCCTATCACAAGCGGCCATGCAGTGGTCCACCTCTTGTAAGGTCCCTAGCACAAGCGGCCATGCAGTGGACCACCTCTTGTAAGGTCCCTATCACAAGCGGCCATGCAGTGGACCACCTCTTGTATATAATCAATAACTCCAGGTACTTAATAGTGCGTGTAGTCCAAACATACCAATCCAGGAATTGTGATTTTGTAAAGATAATAGTTGAATGGAACCAACTGAGTGAGCGTCAAGCCCGGTCTGGAACAATAAGTGACTTCAGCCAGCATACTTTATGCCTTTAACCTTTTAACCTTTACTGCTATGTCCTCCAAGCTGATATATGTTATGTTTCGTCATCATTTTCCTAGATGCCATTTTGGGTGATGCAATCAAGATGGCAAATGGACAACAAAGCATTTAGTTTTCTCGAGCAACATTGTTTCGTATTTGTGTAGCCTACCCTGATGAGATATCTCTGAGTTTTGTTTTAAACATATTCAGAGTGCTAGCATTTAAACAGTTAGTAGATACGTTGCTCCAATCATGTATTCTTCTCCGTGAAAACTAACCTTGTATCCAAACAATACCATTCTTTTTCTGTAAGGCTGCATACGATACAAAATCTACCCCATAGAACCTTTCTCTTTAGCCACTTCCAAAACAGTTATGTCACAAAATAAGTTACTTCGCGTCCACGGTATTTTCTGATGTTCTCTTCGCCCACGAGCCGGTAGTTGACATCAGTTTATTAATAACATCAATATATTATAGCTACAATAATAGGTGCTGTATATAATAGCAATGAGTTATAACAGAGAATGTCAACCAAGGGAAATAATGGATGAATTTCCACTTCCTGCCATAACATATTTTCCTCCCCATCTACACACGCATATGACATGATATGATATTTACATGCTTCAACATACGCGCATGCGAAGATACACCAATCTACATCACTAATTCAAATAAATCAAACGAGAATAGTGATAAAGTTAAATAAGTTTAAAGTAAATTGCAAAAATGGCATCAATACATTTCCAGCATAACATGCACACACATTTAAAGAGAACATATCCAGTTTTTAAAAGAAAAGTCTGAAGCTGCATCTCGAAGCTGTTATGTTCCAGAGGCGCTGAGCTGCGTACAAGAAAATTTTGTCGCCTGAGTACATACATCCAGCAGGTAAGCGTTTGGGGGGGGGGAGGGGGGCGGAGAGAGAAACACAGAGACAGCTAGTGTCAATATATTTGTAAGCACGACGCCGTTACTGCATGTACCTAGCAACACTGTTCAAAGTGAGTAACCTGGCCCTAAACAAATAGCCCATCTAGGATGTCGACAAGTCAATCATAGTAACTCATTAATTTAACTTACTTCTATGAGGCAGCGCAACAGGTTACACCCGAAAAAAAATTAGATTTCAGCCAGAGGGGTCATATGGCCCAATACCCCTAAGTAATCCACTGTCATATGTATATTAGCATCGGATGTCTAAACTTTAAAGTGGGGGAACGTAACCCTAATGTGTGCACTATGATATCGCATGGTTAGTACCTTGATTCACTCACTAGAGGCCACTAGGATAGCAGAGGCACTCCCATATTAACTGGCTGGACGGGTTTAGTGAATGACCAGCGCAGTTTGTCCTGGACCGGAGACGTGTACAAACGGTGACACTCTACGTTAGACATGTTGGCCTTCTCGCGGATCAGCTTTACATTTCTACACACTGGTGAAGTAGTTTTGTCACATTTACACAAACACGCACGCACGCACGCACGCACGCACGCACGCACGCACGCACGCACGCACGCACGCACACACACACACACACACACACACACATATATATATATATTTGCCATTTAATGAAGTAGACTCGGTAAAACTGTAGTTTAGATTACATGTTTGAATTTCCAACTTGGCCCTTCAACTACGGGCGTGGCAATGTCTCGCAAGAAACTCGCCCGTTGAATTCAATGTCGTTCGCGTATGCCTAGGCTGTGTCATACCGTGAAACTTCAATACTTCAATAAATACTTAGTATATAATGTGCATGAACAATGTTGTTTATGTTATATTATTGTTATGTTTAATCATAGATGATTGTTGATTTGAGAATTTAAATTGAAAGTTATTTGTAACCTTGGTTAATGTGTTAAGTATGTCTAGTACTAACTAATGCTAACACGAGGTGCGGCTATTTCTGTTCAACAAGTTAGTAATGTGGCGGTCGTTCAATTACAGTGTCACGGTGGGTCTGGAAAACACGTGCATTCATCTGACCGCTCCTACTTCGGTCGCTCCAGACAATGGTGGGTATCATTGCGTAACGCATTAGACAGTTTCAGCAGTTTGTTCGCTCTTCCTGTTTCTAGCTTCGTAACTAATAGGCAATCACGTCAGCTGGATTTGTCGGTCACCAGCGCTCCATAAGCTTCGCGCCGAGATACTCATACTTAAACACAGATACAATGGTATCCATCAGTGAATACGTGAATACTTATCAGTTTCCAGACGTTATTTCAAAGACGACATGTTGTAGTTTTATATGCGATGTAAGCTAGATATCTAAGTTATATTTATTAGCAGGACAGGGAGAACACCAATAATTTCACTACCGTTCGTACTTTTAAGAACGGTAATGGGAGGTATCACAACCTAAGTGCCACCTGTTTGGGGAGGGGCAACCTCTCACCAGTTTTGAGAGTAACATCTCCCACCAATCCAACCTCCCACCAATGTTGAGGCCAACCTACCACCATTTTTGAGGACCCACGTCCCACTTCCTGCCACACCAGGAAACACTAGAGCATTTTGGGCAAGTTAATTGTTTCAAACATATCGCTAAAATTCCATTAAAGCTACGTATCAGATAAGTTTATATGGTATATAAGTTGCACTGAGATACCTTGGGAGTATTTTTTTTAATTTCACTTTGTCCCAGTTGCTACACTAACTAAGCGAATGAATTGCCATGGTTTTACTACATCCGAGAAAGTATGGTCTGACATATATAGTTTGATTCAATGTTTGTGATGACAATTGCACGACATAATCATGTTTATCATTGAATATGTTTAAGTAAGACAAGATTTAACAAGTTTGCCATCCTAAACAATAAGTTCCAGATGGCAAATGGACATGGAAGCCATTGGTTTATCGAGTCAAACAATTTTCTCATCTATGTGTAGCCTGCCCTTATCAAATATCTGTCAATTATATTTTAAAACATATTCACACTACTAGCATTAACACAATCATTTGGCAGTTTGTTCCATTCATTTGTCACCCTTTGTGAGAAAGAGTATTTTCTCATGTTCAACCTACACTGCTCCTTAACTAATGCTGTTTGGTGTCCTCAGGTTCTACTGCCTTCTTTAAGTTTGAACAACATATTCCTGCCAACATCCTCATAACCATTCACTATTTTAAACACTTATATTTGGTCTCCTCTTAGTCTCCTGGTCTCTAGTGTTGTCAAACCACATTGTAATAAGCGACTTTTGTAACTAAGGTCTCTCAATTCTGGAATCATTTTAGTTGAACTTCGTTGTATTCTTTCTAACTTGTATATGTCCTTTTAACAATAATATTATAGCCTCCATGCATGAATACAATATTCCAAATGCGGTATAACTATTGCTTTGTACATGGGTACAATTAGCTGTTTCTTCTTATACATGATAGTTCTCCTAATTAGCCCTAGAATTTGATTTCCTTTCGAAGCAGCAATCCCACATTGCTATGATACTTTTATCTCAGCACTAAATGTCCTCTCTTGCATGGTTCTACCTAGTACAGCATTCCCCATTTTATATTCTTCGTCCATGTTTCCATGTCCTATATGTATACATTTACACTTTCCAAAATTGAATAATATTTGCCACTTTTATGATAATTTATCTAGATCATCCTGTAAACTGTGTTTATC
>BSQZ01000082.1:0-37500 GCA_033239005.1 Lamellibrachia satsuma | reverse complement strand
ACAGATGATGTCGAGCTCCTTCTGCATTCAAGGTACTCCTTTATGCTTCTTTACACGTAGGCCGTTTTAAGTGCTAATATACCATTGGTCTTTCCCTACTCAGGGGACCCCATGGGAAAATTTGACACTGTTTTTATCCTCCTTGTCACCCCATTAAATAAGCATCATTCAATTAAATAAATGCCCCTTTTCTTACCATTTGGGGGTTGCTGGCAGGGGGAGGACCCAACTAAAATTGCTGGCATTGGTCATTCCATAATCAGGGAACCCCAAATGAAGATTTGACACTCTTTTTAGCCTTGGCACAATTCCCATAAATAAATGTACTTCTTTCTCACCCTTTGGGGATTGCTTGCAGGGGGAAGCCCCACCTAAAATTGCTTGCATCGATTCAACTCTCGTCACTTCACAGCCAGATGATGACTTGACATTAGACACCATTCTGCCTAATGGCAAGAAACTGAACACACTCAATGAACTGAGCAATTTTGAAAAACAGTTGGGTGAAGATGATGACATAAGGAATTGATTTAGTATGTTTAAGATATGTTTGAGTCAATTATAAAGTGGCATTGCTTTTTTACTGTATTTTTGAAGAAACCTTAGAGTCTAAATTAATTTGGAAAGCTTTCTATACAGAACCTATTTCTAGGAATTATTGTGACATTTCAAATTATGCTTAAAGGTGTGAAATATAAATTATTTCATGAATGTATGAATATCAAAATGGTCCAGCTTCATAATTGTTTAGTCAATAATGTTTGTGTTCCTTCAAGACAAGTTCACAAAAGGGAAAACTACCCTTTCGAGACCATCTGCTGTGCAAAGTGGTCTCAAGTAAGTATATTTCCATTGACCTGTGTGCTTATTATATTATCATGATCTTACTATAAGCAATAGTTGTTTATTGATTACTAAACAAATTTTTTTCTAACAAATTCCCTTAACTTACAAAATCGTGGGCGCATGAATACACAGCTATTTTTTGTAAATATTGACGGGCATCGCACATGGGGGCATTTTAAAAGAGCTGGAGGCATGTGATTTTGATAAACGTTGGTGAGCATGTCAATGAGATGATGGCAGTTGCTGCACATTTATTTCAGAATTTTTGATGGTCAGGTTTTCTTATAATCAGACAAAACGTTAACATGGCCACCAATGCAATTCCCAACTGTGGTCTGACTCCAAATAGAGTGTCATGGCAACGGAAACAGAAAACATGGATGTTGATTTTTGTAAAAAGTACACTGCAAAATTACAAGAAAAGATGGTATTGTCTGCCAATGGGCAGTGTCAGTTGTGGACAGGGTGCAAAAAAGGGAAATTCAGTGACTATGGTGTGATTAATTGCCTTTTTGAGTGTGGCTACAGAACGGTTACAGTGCATCGTTTAAGTTATATGCTTGAACACAAAATGACACGTGTTGAACCTGGCTTAGATGCCAGTCATCTTTGTCATAACAGTCTGTGTCTGACAGCAAGTCATATCTCTATGGAGCCACATTCCATAAATAACAACAGGCAATATTGTGTTAGTCAAAATATATGCTTTGGTCATGCACCATATCCAAAGTGTATGTTGCAATTCAAGGTATTTCAATGGCAATGCAATAGTAAAACTTACATTTTTCTAGATGTGTTGAATCCTTCAGTTTTTTCAAAGTGTCGTCTGCTGTAGTCAATCTTATGCAGTTGTGTCTGTCAGCCCATGCTGAGTGATGTCTTCGAATGTCGATTGATGTATAGCTCACAAGATGGCACCATGTGCCAGTCATGGTCCATTGTCTGTTGGTGGTTTCTTGTATTGTGGTTGCAGGTCTATGAGTGATGAAACTGGGAGAAAGTAGAAAGTTCACATTTGTAAGAAGTGTTCTGTTTTCTGTTTGTTTCATAATCTACCCTCTACTTTCTGCTGGCATAACTGTGATCAGCAGACTTTCGTGATCGCAATGAATAAGGATGATCTTCCCTGTTTGCAGTTGGCAGTGTTGTCTTTCTGCGGCGACTCCTTGTGACCACTGGCTTAACTACTGCTGCTGGCGTTTCTGAAGCTGGCATTTTCTTCCCTTTACGAGTAGATGGTTTTGGATCAAGCTGACACTTCAGGTATCGATCTTCTGGACGGCGGTTTCTGTTTGAATCGAAGTAGTTCTGCATGCGCTTCAACTTGGTATGACGGATATGCAGACGCACTGATGATCGACGTTTGTATTGTCTCTGGTATTCCACCTCATGCTGGATTTGCTTGACAGCTGTAGCGACCTGTCCACCTCTCGTAATAGGACAATGTACATTCTCCAACTTGCGCAGCATTGAATTCCCCGCTCCATAATTTATGCGATCGATCACTGAACTCACTCGTCCATGTGCATTTCTACTGAATTTAACATTCTTCGGCAATGAAGCACTGAATGATCGGTTAATGGATTCATTCTTGTCAGTTGTAAGTCTGTGTCGTGTCATCTGGAGTGCTGAATTTCCAAGTCGCATTTCTATTAATCCTTTAAGTGTTGCTCGGTCTTCATCTGTCATGTTGAGTCGTGTCAGGCCACTTGCCTTCAAATGCTGCGACCTTTTCCACCAGTTGTTTCGCTTGCCTCCACGACAGACAATTCCATGTCGGTGGGTGACAGTTCTGACATGAGCCAGAATAACAGTCCAGTGTTGCTTGGATTATCTTTGGCATCTTAGTAGTTATCATTCTAATGTCACCAGCATAAAGTGTAGATTTTCTGGCATCGTGTTCTTACATCATCTGCAAAAAAATTCTTGTGTTCAGCTCTCACCATGGCATTCTCTCCCGGGAACATTCTGGATGAGAAAGATGCTCTCATGATATGTCAGAACTGTGTCTGACCGAGATGTGTTGTGTCAGCCTGCCGTTCTGCCGCGACTGTTGGCATGGCATCCTGTAACCCATAAAATGCTTTCGCATCACCGTCTGTTGCAACGAATTTTAGTCCGAACTGTTGCTGGGCAAAGCTCACTCCGATTTGACATTGGATCGACCACACGAATCGTGGCTGTACATCCTAGGTTGCCTGTGCAGGACATATTTTGACCTTGATTGCGAAGTGATGAGCCTAGTTTGCATAGCTTGTTTTCCATGTGAAAACCTAGAATCTCATGCTTGTCCGTCTGCCATTCAATCGCGGTTCCCACTGCTTGACTTGCACTCTGTCCACAACCGTAGCTGTTTTTCACGCAGAACATTTATCTCTAGTTTTTTCCCTCTTCTGCTGTAGGTCATCAGTCGTGGACTGAGAAGTAATTGTGGCAACCCGGTTGGATGTCCTTTGCATCCCGCTTCGACTTGGGGGAGGTGTGTTTGTTGTGGGCAGAATGTGTCGCAACTTTGTGTTTCCCATCGTTGTATCTTGTAGTCCTACATGGATGGCTACATTTGGAGCACACGGTTTCTGACCACGACTGCCCGTGTTTACTTCGGAATACAGTTTATACATACGTGACTTGTAGTGACAGGCTGTACAGGACAATGGCTGTTGCCAACACAAACCAAATTTTTTCTCATGTACTTCGAAGTGTGGAAGAATACATGTGTCCTCTCTGCTAGCATGCTCTTTAAAGCAATCATTCCACATTGCTGCAGTTTTGTCCACACTAAGTAGACGCATTTCAGAAACTGCATGAGTATCTGTCTGTACGCCAGTTTGAAGATAGATGTCTGTTAGGTCAGGGCATTGATCAAGCTGTGGCCGTAGAATTTTGCTCGTGCCTGGCCGACCCTCTGCGTCTGAAACTGCCAGCAATCCTGAAGGAGTGGTTTGCACCACTCTGTCAAAGTCATCCTGGCTTAGCCGTGGCAACCAAACCCCACTGTTAACCCCACTGGGTTCCTGTTGGATTGCTGCATCTGATGGTTTGTGGTAACAGTGGCCGGTCTTGAAGCCACCAATTTTCATCTTAATTCCACCAGCAGGTGGACATTTCTCCTCACTCTTTCTACTACTACTACTACTACTACTACTATCATGTGTTGTCTCCTCCATTGTAAAATCCAAGGTAAATCCAAGTAAAATTACTAATGAAAGTGACAAAACCGTTATCTGAATGCAAAGACGTCTAATCCGCCTGAGAAAACAGATGACAGTGACAGGAGACCAGTATATTGGGGGGGACATATTCAAACTAGTGCAGCCTCCCTCTAATCAGTTACATCAAAGCAGAACAAATCACATAATAATATAATTACTTAGCAGACAACTTTTGTTTATTTCAGTTAATTAGACACAGTCATCTTTACTCAAGTCCATGTGAAGAGCACACATCTATTGGGAGGTGAGAAAATCCTGGACAGGCCAAGCTGTTATCTGATATGGCCTAGTGAGCTGCCGAAACTGTTTCACATGGAAGGTGAGTTGTTTTTGAGGACTCCACTAAGTAGGTTATGTAATGTTATGCAATTCGACAAGTTGAGGTGTCTGTCTTTTCAGTAATCCACACTCAAAAGTGATATTTGGGTATGTTTACATAGGTGTATTGTGGCACCAGGTAAAAAATTATAACTTTCAGTATGGTATAACAACTGGCTATATAGAATTTGATTACAGAACACATGCTGGACTATTCCAAAAATTATGTTACAAGTTAATTCGAGTGAGCTGAAAAAGTGAGTTTATTCGAGTATTGTACTAGAATACAGACTGTCTCAAGCTGAAGTAGCTCATATATGTGTGTTCTGCCCACCACAGGTGGTGGTTCCTTGTGTATGTAAGCAACTCCAACAACTAGGTAGGACATAGATTTTTTGCATAAATGCATGATTTTCATTTACCTTTATCAACAGTCTAAATTAAAAAAAATTATGCACAGTTACCATTTTTATTTGGGGTAAGACCACAGTTGACCTTCCTGTTTACTGTTTCACACGAATGTAGGGCACGCGAAATTGTGAAATGTGAAATTAATAAATTCACATTATGTGACATGAGTGCCTTTGAGCATGAATATTCACAGGTTTGTTTATATATAGTGCATTTTTTGGAGAGTTTAACTGGCGGAGGGATTTATGGGAATTTTTCTGCTATGGGCCACGTGTGCGCATTAACACACGTCGGAAACTGCCAGCAATCGTGAAGGAGTGGTTTGCACCACACTGTCAAAGTCATCCTGGCTTAGCCGTGGCAACCAAACCCCACTGCTAACCCCACTGGGTTCCTGTTGGATTGCTGCATCTGATGGTTTGTGGTAACAGTGGCCGGTCTTGAAGCCACCAATTTTCATCTTAATTCCACCAGCAGGTGGACATTTCTCCTCACTCTTTCTGCTACTACTACTACTATCATGTGTTGTCTCCTCCATTTTAAAATCCCAGGTAAATCCAAGTAAAATTACTAATGAAAGCGACAAAACCGTTATCTGAATGCAAAGACGTCTAATCCACCTGAGAAACTAGATGACAGTGACAGGAGACCAGAATATTAGGGGGGGTGGGGACATCTTCAAACTAGTGCAGCCTCCCTCTGATCAGTTACATCAAAGCAGAACAAGTCACATTATAATATAATTACTTAGCAGTCAACTTTTGTTTATTTCAGTTAATTAGACGCAGTCACCTTTACTGAAGTCCATGTGAAGAGCACACATCTATTGGGAGTTGAGAAAATCCTGGACAGGCCCAGCTGTTATCTGATATGGCCTAGTGAGCTGACGTAACTGTTTCACATGGAAGGTGAGTTGTTTTTGAGGACTCCACTATGTAGGTTATGTAATGTTATGCAATTCGACAAGTTGCGGTGTCTGGCTTTTCAGTAATCCACACTCAAAGGTGATATTTGGGTCTGTTTACATAGGTGTATTGTGGCACCAGGTAAAAAAATATACTTTCCTTTTCAGATTTTTCAAAATGTTTCTGTCCAACATGACTCCCTCTACCTTTCCCCGAGCATTCGCTCCCTGTTGTATCCGGCATCGCATTTCTACCTCTGAATGCTCATCCTCATTAACCATTCCTCCAAGTTACACAAAGCCATCCACTTGGTTGAACTCCTCATCATCCAAACTAATGTTCAAGTCCTCTCTCTGATGTCAAACACACATCTCTTCTGTCTACTCCCGGCTCATTATCGGTCCGTGCTTCTTGAACATCCTCTTCCATTGCTCCAACACTTCCTGTAGTTCTTGTTTTTTGTCTGCTATCATGGCCAGATCGTTTGCATACATCCCCTTTCTGAGAACATCCTTCATGCTGATCTTCCTGCTGATTAGTGCCACCACCATGATAAAGAGTAAAGGGTCATTTCCTTGCCTCTAACCGATGTTAACTTTAAACTCTTCCGACAACCCATATCCAACCACAACTCTTGTTTTTGTTCTCAGGAACATGACAGTTATGGGTGTTGCACGCCATGACACAGAACTGACTAAATACAACCAACTCATTACAAAGTCAGACTCCCAGATAAGTCAGACTCCCAGATAAGTTATTTTGTAATTTCTGTAAACTATTATAATGATCAAACTACAACACTGACTGATATGTATTGCCTGTATAGACTTGATGTCATCATTCCAGGTGCCACCATCAAACCTCAGTCACAAAAGTCAGTACACAACATGACTACATCAGTGGACGACACAGAGCCATTCGATTACACAACAATTGACGTACCAGCAGTAAAGACGTCACGACAGGACGGCGTCGGTGTCACCTGGGACAAACCACACAAGGATGAGAACATCGACAGCGTAAGTTCTTGGCTCATGCTGATTATTGCACTCACAGCCAAGTCAGTCTTTACGCAGACATTACAGCTTACTTGAAGTGTAAAGTGATTGTTGTACTCACAGCCAAGTCAGTCTTTACACAGATATTACAGCTTAGTTGAAGTGTCAAGTGATTGTTGTACTCACAGCCCAGTCAGTCTTTATTCCGACATTACAGCTGACTCGAATTGAAAAATTATTCTTCCACTCACATACCAGTGAGTCTTTATATAGGCCATACAACTGACTCAAAGTGTCAAATAATTATTGCACTCACATACCAGTGAGTCTCTATACAGATATAACAGCTGACTTGTAGTGTAAAGTGATTTTTGCACTCGCAACCCGGTTAGTCTTTCACGGACATTACAGCTTACTAGAAGTGTAAAGAGCTCTCTTGCTCTTTCATTAAAAACACGCGGGAAGGAGTTGTAGACCGAACTGCCCCAGGTATATGGGTAGCTGTCTTGCCCCAGGGGGCACCAAGATGGCTTTTTGGGGTATTTTTACTGCTGCAAATGTTGATCCTTTTATGGTCGTCGGCACACTGCTTCAAATGTTCATCCTATCATTCCACTTGTATTCAACAGATGTGTAATATAGATGTAATGTTTGGTCGAATTATATATATTTTTGGAATGGAACCATTGGTTGATTCAGACAGAAAAGGAAGCATTTAAGTAGACAGGTTTTCTTACACCTATGTGTAACAAGATATTTGTAAAAAAATGTGTAACATATTCACATGGCCTGCATTAAAAGAAACTGTAGAAAATTTGACCCATTCATTTATTGGCTTTTGGGATGATGAAATGACGACATCTGTTAATATCATTGCAGACACATTGGGTCAGCTCTTTACTCCATCTCTCGTGAGTAGTACGTCACCACGAAGAAGTGAGTTGGTTGTTGTGCATCAATCAGCTGAGATTTTCCCAGAAGCATATGGTAAGTGAGCAAGGAATATATATTTAGACTGAATTAATATTACACCATTAATTATTTCAATACTATGCGGGAAAGTTCATTTTGGCAAAAGTGTACCCTGTACGTGAAAACGCCCACATACAAGTGTATTTATTATTACCTTTGTTAAATTTAATTTATATAAATGTTATAACTTATTGTATTATTAAAAAAAATACCGTTGCAGTCGACGGTCCAACATAATGAAGATATTGCCATATGGTTTCTCCTGGAAGTGTTTAAGGACAATCAATGCAGACTGTTCTGGCGACACAGCAAATGATCAAGTGTTGACTGAATTAATACCATTCAGTGAACCATGTGTAGGTGTTAAATCTTTTAATGACCAGACTTGAGCTGATCTACACACTGGGTAGTGGGTCCAGGAAGTGTATGGAAGGAGACCATTTTCTTGCTGAAGCTATCTGCCGCATTTGATACCATTGGTCACAGGACAACTTATTAAAAGTGTGTCAATGTGGTGTGGCATATCTGGAACAGAGCTGGTTCTCATAATATTTAACTGATAGATGCAAAAGAATGAAGATAGCGAATTGTTTCTCAGCTACGCTCCCTACTTCACGTAATGTTCCTCAGGGTGTTTCACTCTCTACGCTACTCTACTTGGCTCAGTTATCCAACGTCACAACTTGGATCACCAAGTGTATGCTAATAAATCACAGACCTATGCTATTTTGGCTACATGAGATACAAATCACTTCCAAAACTAGCTCAGGGATTGTCTCCACAAAATCTTCCATTGGATGACAGAGACCACATTAAAGTTAAATGCAAGTAAATCCGAGTTAGTTATTATTGGTGGGGTAAATTTTGCATGTCTATTTGAATCGATTAGGTGCGAACAATATGTTGCAAGACGTTTCCTTATGTGTCAGACTTTAGATTGCATGTAGAGAAGCACAGTAAAATCAAAACGTGTGGAAAGCATTAGCTTAACAGTGTCGCCTGGCTGTTCTTCGATGAGAACAAATTTGCATGTTTGCTGGAGTGCCATAAAACACTAATATTATATAGCCTTTTTGTTTAGGGAGTGACGTAGAGTGATATAATGAAAGCATTGATTTACTAAAATGCAAGGAAGGACATCAACGTAATAATTTACATGTAATTGATTACGGATTGACAGACGTTTGCTACGATGACAATAAAACTGATGCCGATTGACCAACTAATGCGAATCGAGAATAATAACCTGAATCTGAATATGTAATGATCGATGTACTTTTGTTTAAAAATAAGAGTCCAATGACGTGAGTGACACTTAGCATTATCTGCTATTTGGTTGCACCTCCTATCGGTCGCTGGAGAGACCAATCCACAGTCACCGGGTCTCTTATGGTTACATATCGAGCAGCTCTCAGGGGAGAGATTTGTCGGCCCCCAGACCTTCCTGTAGTTCTCCAGCCAAACTACTGACAATCCCTATATGTCGAGCTTGTAACCTCCTATGACAACACGACAACCCGTTTATATAGTAGGTAAACCTATTTAGCTGAATTTGTGGTGTGAACTCTTGAAACAGGTTAACTTTACATTTAACTGATATAACAACTACTAATTAAACAATTTAGTTAATTAGAATGTTTCTTATATGGCATAGTTCATGTTGTAATGCTGCAAAGTGTATAACATGCATAAATAATATTACTAGTCTATGTTATTGATATTGAATTATGCAGATCTAGTGGTGAAATTATGCGCATGCGCCGGAAGTGATCACTCTAAGATGGCGTCTACTAGAACGTTGGCCGTGTAATTGATATCAACAACCCTACAAAACCCTGTCTTAGGAATACAACACACTCCAAGTGGAAAAGGTTTATTATATTGGCAATAGTATCATCGAACAGTTGTGATAACTGGTATGTCTGTTTATTATCTATGCATCTAGCAATTCCCACCGCCGTTACTTTGTTAACTGTTACGTTAGCCAACAATAAGCCAAAACGCATAGAAAGTGTCTCGTCTCCTTGCCAGCAACAGTCTAGCCAAATTTTCGTGCGACTAATACACAGTCATGAGTTGCATCAGAAGCAGAAAAACATAGTTGTCACTAATAAGTAATCTGTCCCAATACATTAATCAAAACTCCATATGAAATGATCAATCGTTTGTAGAATGAATAAAATATGTATCAGAATTAAAACCATATCAAATATGTGTACTCCGTAGTATAGATATTATTTATCTACAAAGCCAAACAATGTTTATACACAAACCTTCCGCATTCTGGTAGGTCACAAAGTCCCTGTTTATAATGCTCCTTTTGTTAGTAGCTGTCTCGAATCATCTCTTTCTTCACCAATTTCGTCCGACTGGCTGTCAACGCAATGCATTTCTACCTATCTAGATGAGATCAGCTTTTACAGAGAACACAACAGGAAGCACGCAGCGTGTGCTATTGATATACAACGTATGTTGAAGCAGATAACATGCACTCCAACACGGATGTAGCTCACGAAATGCTATCTTGCACACTCCTCCATATTTCTCCAATTGATCATTCTTCGGTCATGGTAGGCCGTACACCGTATACCAATTTTTGGAAGAAGAATCACCAACTTCGCATGGATTGCTATATAAGACACGCTAAATGCAAGAACTCCCCGCATGCTGGCTGGTAAACAGGAATGAACCATTGTGGTCTGTTGTCTGTGCTGGCGGAAGTAATCAACGAACTACGACACGCATTGTCCATGCGCTCGGACGGCGTTGTCCTGTTTGCATAACATAATCTATTGCAGCACCACGCCTTGACACCTGTCAACGCCCTGAATGATTTTGTAATCCTCACTTAGAAGCGCAATTTCTATGTCGCAATTATTCTGGTATCCTAATTGTATCGACACATGCGTGTTGTTCTATTGAGGATACGTAATCGTTCTGTTTACAGCAATTTTCTCAACATGGTTACACCAAAAAATAATAGTACGCATCAGTTAGTGTACGTTCAGTGTTCAAAGTGTTTTACACTTCACCCCTAGCACACCTGTTCATTCCAACTCCATCTCGACTTCTCTGGGAAGCACTCAGTCATGCTGCAGTTACTGCTCGAAGACCATTCGTACGTATAATCACCACTGCATATAGCCAGATACTCATTCATACAAACGAATGAGCTGTGGCAACGTTCGGTGAAACAAATTGCCAAAGCTTCGAAACGGCAGCAAGACGGTTCAAGCTAGGGTTTTCACGACTGGGAGCCTGACGTTCTATCTGGAACGTTGTCACGCCCCGTTCGATGGGAGAGAAGGAGAAGGGTCAGAGTTTGTTTGTTAATGCAGACATGTACAAGTGTTTAGCAATATTTAATATGGCCATGGTTCGCACCACGCTGTAGCTTACTCATGCGCGCATCTTACTGCTAACACTAGTACGAAAAGTAAAATAATAAACCGCGCAAAACAAATGTTGCAACATAGGCCTCTATAGCTCAATGCGCATACCAGCTCATATCACGGCATGTGGCTTTTATTAAACGTCGGCAGGGAAGCGTGTCTGCGTATCAGTGTTTGTTACACACGTGTATCCTGGTACAAAGTCAACACTTGTGTCGCACGCGGTGTCTTTGATGGGGAGCGTTGAATGCTATATCAAAGATGATTGATTGTTTGCTATAATGTTTACATCATCTAACGTGACCGAGAGTGAACAATATCAAGGTTCACTTCAATCGAATCGCGCTTGCCTATCCCCATTTTGTGTGTTGGTACAGGTTGGTGTCATAAGTAGACATAACCGCCTTGGAAGCAGGCCATTCATGGTGCTCTTGCAAAATCGTTGGATTATGAGTGAAACAGACATTGCAAAAACTGTAACAGTGAATTGTGGGGGAAGGGAGAATGTCACATTAGATTGAGAAAGTAACTTTTACAGTTGTTCTAATCAATCAGTATTTGAGCTGAGTAGTAATGGCTTATGTTTTGGTAACCATATTGATTTGTTTAATGTTTTTATTTATACTTTCATTGTACATCCTTCTTGTGAAAGAATATTTGATTTTTATGAGCATGCTTTAGTCAAGAAGAGTACGTCGTTTATATGAGTACAACCATATGTTAAAATGCATATTGCTCAAACAAAGATACATATGAGAGATTGATTTTGTAAATATTTAGCAAATATTCTATTGAAATAATGTTTTTTTCTCATAAGCAATTTATACACTGCTTATGAAAATGTTGACCATATTATTGGATTTATTAAACATAACTTTTTTTTACCAAACTAACGGTGCTTTTCCTCTTTTTTCACTGATGTTCATGGGTTAGGTTCACGTAAAATATTGTCGAGTCACTCTTTCTGTTTTTTCTTTCCATGCTTTTCTATCGGCTGCCCCCTCTCCATATTTCATCTTCCTCCTCTCCATCTTTCATCTTCCCCCGATCTTTTCATATCCCACCTCACGCAGTCCTTCGATCTTAGCTGTTCGTTCCCCGTTTCCCTTTTCTTGCATCCTTGATGTTTTTTCACCTTTTTCTTCCACTCTCTTTACTAGTATGTCTGCATCCATGCTTACCATGTGGCCTGCCCATTTCACCTTGCTTCTCACCAATCTTCCTGTTGAACTGTTTTGTTGCATCACATATTTCCTCAGGTCGTTCATCTTTCTTTCGTCAACCCTCTTTGTTCGTGTTATTCGACAAAACCAGAACCAACTTTCAGCTGCTGTTGTTGTTCTGTCAACGCCAATGTCTCCAGAAACAGATTGAGGCATGCTTTTGTAACACAAGCTCTCAGGACTCTCCTTTTCAGCTTTTTCAAAATGTTTCTGTCCAACATGACTCCCTCTACCTTTCCCGAAGCATTCGCTCCCTGTTGTATCCGGCATCGCATTTCTACCTCTGAATGCTCATCCTCATTAACCATTCCTCCAAGTTACACAAAGCCATCCACTTGGTTGAACTCCTTATCATCCAAACTAATGTTCAAGTCCTCTATCTGATGTCAAACCCGCATCTCTTCTGTCTTCTCCCGGCTCATTATCGGTCCTTCCTTCTTGAACACACCCTTCCATTGCTCCAACACTTCCTGTAGTTCTTGTATTTTGTCTGCTATCATGGCCAGATCGTTTGCATACATCCCCTTCCTGAGAACATCCTTCATGCTGATCTTCCTGCTGATTAGTGCCACCACCATGATAAAGAGTAAAGGGTCATTTCCTTGCCTCTAACCGATGTTAACTTTGAACCCTTCCAACAACCCATATCCAACCACAACTCTTGTTTTTGTTCTCAGGAACATGACAGTTCTGGGTGTTGCACGCCATGACACAGAACTGACAAAATACAACAAACTCAGTACAAAGTCAGACTCCCAGATTAGTACAAAATGTGTTGGAATGAACAGGACAGTAAGGGAGTGAACTGTTAAGCACGTTGAACAATTCCAAGTAGTGGATACACTGCTGTGTAAACATAAACATGCCTTTACTTTAGGTCTTTTTACAGGTGCTGCGGCAGCCAGGAACAATTTTGGTGGACCGAGAGTGAACAATATCAAGGGTGACTTCAATCGGATCGCGCTTGCCTATCCCCACTTTGTGTGTTGGTACAGGTTGGTGTCATAAGTAGACATAACCGCCTTGGAAGCAGGCCATTCATGGTGCTCTTGCAAATTCATTGGATTATGAGTGAAACAGACATTGCAAAAACTGTAACAATGAATTGTGGGGGAGGGGAGAATGTCACATTAGATTGAGAAACTAACTTTTACAGTTGTTCTAATAAATCAGTATTTGCGCTGAGTAGTAATGGCTTATGTTTTGGTAACCAGATTGATTTGTTTAATGTTTTTATTTATACTTTCACTGTACATCCTTCTTGTCAAAGGATATTTGATTTTTATGAGCATGCTGTAGTCAAGAAAAGTACGTCGTTTATATGAGTACAACCATATGGTAAAATGCATATTGCTCAAACAGAGATACATATGAGAGATTGATTTTGTAAATATTTAGCAAATATTATATTTAAATAATGTTTTTTCTCATAAGCAATTGATACTCTGCTCATAAAAATGTTGACCATATTATTGGATTTATTAAACATAACTTTGTTTTACCAAACTAAAGGTGCTTTTCCTCTTTTTTCACTGATGTTCATGGGTTAGGTTCAGGTAAAATATTGTCGAGTCACTCTTTCTGTTTTTTCTTTCCATACTTTTCTATCGGCTGCCCCCTCTCCATCTTTCATCTTCCCCCGATCTTCTCATATCCCACCTCACGCAGTCCTTCGATCTTAGCTGTTCGTTCCCCTTTTCTTGCATCCTTGATGTTTTTTTACCTTTTTCTTCCACTCTCTTTACTAGTATGTCTGCATCCATCCTTACCATGTGGCCTGCCCATTTCACCTTGCTTCTCACCAATCTTCCTGTTGAACTGTTTTGTTGCATCACATATTTCCTCAGGTCGTTCATCCTTCTTTCGTCAACCCTCTTTGTTCGTGTTATTCGACAAAACCAAAACCAACCTTGCAGCTGCTGTTGTTGTTCTGTCAACGCCACTGTCTCCAGATACAGATTAAGGCATGCTTGTGTAACACAAGCTCTCAGGACTTTCCTTTTCAGCTTTTTCAAAATGTTTCTGTCCAACATGACTCCCTCTACCTTTCCCCAAGCATTCGCTCCCTGTTGTATCCGGCATCGCATTTCTACCTCTGAATGCTCATCCTCATTAACCATTCCTCCAACTTACACAAAGCCATCCACTTGGTTGAACTCCTTATCATCCAAACTAATGTTCAAGTCCTCTCTCTGATGTCAAACCCACATCTCTTCTGTCTTCTCCCGGCTCATTATCGGTCCGTGCTTCTTGAACACCCCCTTCCATTCCTCCAACACTTCCTGTAGTTCTTGTTTTTTGTCTGCTATCATGGCCAGATCGTTTGCATACATCCCCTTCCTGAGAACATCCTTCATGCTGATCTTCCTGCTGATTAGTGCCACCACCATGATAAAGAGTAAAGGGTCATTTCCTTGCCTCTAACCGATGTTAACTTTAAACTCTTCCGACAACCCATATCCAACCACAACTCTTCTTTTTGTTCTCAGGAACATGACAGTTCTGGGTGTTGCACGCCATGACACAGAACTTACTAAATACAACCAACTCATTACAAAGTCAGACTCCCAGATAAGTACAAAAGGTGTTGGAATGAACAGGTCAGCAAGGGAGTGAACTGTTAAGCACGTTGAACAATCCCAATGAGTGGATACAGTGCTGTGTAAACATAAACATGCCTTTACTTTAGGTCTTTTTACAGGTGCTGCGGCAGCCAGGAACAATTTTGGTGGACCGAGAGTGAACAATATCAAGGGTCTCTTCCATCGGATCGCGCTTGCCTATCCCCACTTTGTGTGTTGGTACAGGTTGGTGTCATAAGTAGACATAACCGCCTTGGAAACAGGCCATTCATGGTGCTCTTGCAAATTCATTGGATTATGAGTGAAACAGACATTGCAAAAACTGTAACAATGAATTGTGGGGGAGGGGAGAATGTCACATTAGATTGAGAAACTAACTTTTACAGTTGTTCTAATAAATCAGTATTTGCGCTTAGTAGTAATGGCGTATGTTTTGGTAACCAGATTGATTTGTTTAATGTTTTTATTCATACTTTCACTGTACATCCTTCTTGTCAAAGGATATTTGATTTTTATGGGCATGCTGTAGTCAAGAAGAGTTCGTCGTTTATATGAGTACAACCATATGGTAAAATGCATATTGCTCAAACAGAGATACATATGAGAGATTGATTTTGTAAATATTTAGCAAATATTCTATTGAAATAATGTTTTTTCTCAGAAGCAATTTATACACTGCTTATGAAAATGTTGACCATATTATTGGATTTATTAAACATAACTTTTTTTACCAAACTAACGGTGCCTTTCCTCTTTTTTCACTGATGTTCAAGGGTTAGGTTCTGGTAAAATATTGTCGAGTCACTCTTTTTGTTTTGTCTTTCCATACTTTTCTAACGGCTGCCCCCTCTCCATCTTTCATCTTCCCCTCTCCATCTTTCATCTTCCCCGATCTTCTCATATCCCACCTCACGCAGTCCTTCGATCTTAGCTGTTCATTCCCCTTTTCTTGAATCCTTGATGTTTTTTCACCTTTCTCTTCCACTCTCTTTACTAGTATGTCTGTATCCATCCTTACAATGTGGCCTGCCGATTTCACCTTGCTTCTCACCAATCTTCCTATTGAACTGTTTTGTTGCATCACATATTTCCTCAGGTCGTTCATCCTTCTTTCGTCAAACCTCTTTGTTCGTGTTATTCGACAAACCAAAACCAACCTTGCAGCTGCTGTTGTTGTTCTGTCAACGCCACTGTCTCCAGATACAGATTAAGCCATGCTTGTGTAACACATGCTCTAAGGACTTTCCTTTTCAGCTTTTTCAAAATGTTTCTGTCCAACATGACTCCTCTACCTTTCCCGAGCATTCGCTCCCTGTTGTATCCGGCATCGCATTTCTACCTCTGAATGCTCATCCTCATTAACCATTCCTCCAAGGTACACAAAACCATCCACTTGGTTGAACTCCTTATCATCCAAATTAATGTTCAAGTCCTCTCTCTGATGTCAAACTCACATCTCTTCTGTCTTCTCCCGGCTCATTATCGGTCCGTGCTTCTTGAACATCCCCTTCCATTGCTCCAACACTTCCTGTAGTTCTTGTTTTTTGTCTGCTATCATGGCCAGATCGTTTGCATACATCCCCTTCCTGAGAACATCCTTCATGCTGATCTTCCTGCTGATTAGTGCCACCAACATGATAAAGAGTAAAGGGTCATTTCCTTGCCTCTAACCGATGTTAACTTTGAACTCTGCCGACAACCCATATCCAACCACAACTCTTGTTTTTGTTCTCAGGAACATGACAGTTCTGGGTGTTGCACGCCATGACACAGAACTGACTAAATACAACAAACTCAGTACAAAGTCAGATTCCCAGATTAGTAGAAAATGTGTTGGAATGAACAGGGCAGTAAGGGAGTGAACTGTTAAGCACGTTGACCCATCCCAAGTAGTGGATACAGTGCTATGTAAACATAAACATGCCTTTACTTTAGGTATTTTTACAGGTGCTGCGGCAGCCAGGAACAATTTTGGTGGACCGAGAGTGAACGATTTCAAGGGTTACTTCAATCGGATCGCGCTTGCCTATCCCCACTTTGTGTGTTGGTACAGGTTGGTGTCATAAGTAGACAACACCGCTTTGGAAGCAGGCCATTCATGGTGCTCTTGCAAATTCATTGGATTATGAGTGAAACAGACATTGCAAAAACTGTAACAATGAATTGTGGGGGAGGGGAGAATGTCACATTAGATTGAGAAACTAACTTTTACACTTGTTCTAATAAATCAGTATTTGCGCTGAGTAGTAATGGCTTATGTTTTGGTAACCAGATTGATTTGTTTAATGTTTTTATTTATACTTTCACTGTACATCCTTCTTGTCAAAGGATATTTGATTTTTATGAGCATGCTGTAGTCAAGAAAAGTACGTCGTTTATATAAGTACAACCATATGGTAAAATGCATATTGCTCAAACAGAGATACATATGAGAGATTGATTTTGTAAATATTTAGCAAATATTATATTTAAATAATGTTTTTTCTCATAAGCAATTTATTCACTGCTTATCAAAATGTTGACCATATTATTGGATTTATTAAACATAACTGTGTTTTACCAAACTAAAGGTGCTTTTCCTCTTTTTTCACTGATGTTCATGGGTTAGGTTCAGGTAAAATATTGTCGAGTCACTCTTTCTGTTTTTTCTTTCCATACTTTTCTAACGGCTGCCCCCTCTCCATCTTTCATCTTCCCCTGATCTTCTCAAATCCCACCTCACGCAGTCCTTAGATCTTAGCTGTTCATTCCCCTTTTCTTGCATCATTGATGTTTTTTCACCTTCTCTTCCACTCTCTTTACTAGTATGTCTGCATCCATCCTTACCATGTGGCCTGCCCATTTCACCTTGCTTCTCACCAATCTTCCTGTTGAACTGTTTTGTTGCATCACATATTTCCTCAGGTCGTTCATCCTTCTTTCGTCAACCCTCTTTGTTCGTGTTATTCGACAAAACCAAAACCAACCTTGCAGCTGCTGTTGTTGTTCTGTCAACGCCACTGTCTCCAGATACAGATTAAGGCATGCTTGTGTAACACATGCTCTAAGGACTTTCCTTTTCAGCTTTTTCAAAATGTTTCTGTCCAACTTGACTCCCTCTACCTTTCCCCGAGCATTCGCTCCCTGTTGTATCCGGCATCGCATTTCTACCTCTGAATGCTCATCCTCATTAACCATTCCTCCAAGTTACACAAAGCCATCCACTTGGTTGAACTCCTTATCATCCAAAGTAATGTTCAAGTCCTCTCTCTGATGTCAAACCCACATCTCTTCTGTCTTCTCCCGGCTCATTATCGGCCCGTGCTTCTTGAACACCCCCTTCCATTCCTCCAACACTTCCTGTAGTTCTTGTTTTTGTCTGCTATGATGGCCAGATCGTTTGCATACATCCCCTTCCTGAGAACATCCTTCATGCTGATCTTCCTGCTGATTAGTGCCACCACCATGATAAAGAGTAAAGGGTCATTTCCTTGCCTCTAACCGATGTTAACTTTAAACTCTTCCGACAACCCATATCCAACCACAACTCTTCTTTTTGTTCTCAGGAACATGACAGTTCTGGGTGTTGCACGCCATGACACAGAACTGACTAAATACAACCAACTCATTTAAAGTCAGACTCCCAGATAAGTACAAAATGTGTTGGAATGAACAGGTCAGCCAGGGAGTGAACTGTTAAGCACGTTGAACAATCCCAATGAGTGGATACAGTGCTGTGTAAACATAAACATGCCTTTACTTTAGGTCTTTTTACAGGTGCTGCGGCAGCCAGGAACAATTTTGGTGGACCGAGAGTGAACAATATCAAGGGTCACTTCTATCGGATCGGGCTTGCCTATCCCCACTTTGTGTGTTGGTACAGGTTGGTGTCATAAGTAGACATAACCGCCTTGGAAGCAGGCCATTTATGGTGCTCTTGCAAATTCATTGGATTATGAGTGAAACAGACATTGCAAAAACTGTAACAATGAATTGTGGGGGAGGGGAGAATGTCACATTAGATTGAGAAACTAACTTTTACAGTTGTTCTAATAAATCAGTATTTGCGCTGAGTAGTAATGGCTTATGTTTTGGTAACCAGATTGCTTTGTTTAATGTTTTTATTTATACTTTCACTGTACATCCTTCTTGTCAAAGGATATTTGATTTTTATGAGCATGCTTTAGTCAAGAAGAGTGCGTCGTTTATATGAGTACAACGATATGGTAAAATGCATATTGCTCAAACAGAGATACATATGAGAGATTGATTTTGTAAATATTTAGCAAATATTCTATTGAAATAATGTTTTTTCTCATAAGCAATTTATACAGTGCTTATGAAAATGTTGACCATATTATTGGATTTATTAAACATAACTTTTTTTTACCAAACTAACGGTGCTTTTCCTCTTTTTTCACTGATGTTCATGGGTTAGGTTCAGGTAAAATATTGTCGAGTCACTCTTTCTGTTTTTTCTTTCCATACTTTTCTATCGGCTGCCCCCTCTCCATATTTCATCTTCCCCTCTCCATCTTTCATCTTCCCTGATCTTCTCAAATCCCACCTCACGCAGTCCTTCGATCTTAGCTGTTCATTCCCCTTTTCTTGCATCCTTGATGTTTTTTCACCTTTCTCTTCCACTCTCTTTACTAGTATGTCTGTATCCATCCTTACAATGTGGCCTGCCCATTTCACCTTGCTTCTCACCAATCTTCCTGTTGAACTGTTTTGTTGCATCACATATTTCCTCAGGTCGTTCATCCTTCTTTCGTCAACCCTCTTTGTTCGTGTTATTCGACAAAACCAAAACCAACCTTGCAGCTGCTGTTGTTGTTCTGTCAACGCCACTGTCTCCAGATACAGATTAAGGCATGCTTGTGTAACACATGCTCTAAGGACTTTCCTTTTCAGCTTTTTCAAAATGTTTCTGTCCAACATGACTCCCTCTACCTTTCCCCGAGCATTCGCTCCCTGTTGTATCCGGCATCGCATTTCTACCTCTGAATGCTCATCCTCATTAACCATTCCTCCAAGTTACACAAAGCCATCCACTTGGTTGAACTCCTTATCATCCAAAGTAATGTTCAAGTCCTCTCTCTGATGTCAAACCCACATCTCTTCTGTCTTCTCCCGGCTCATTATCGGTCCGTGCTTCTTGAACACCCTCTTCCATTCCT
Organism: Lamellibrachia satsuma; assembly: GCA_033239005.1. NCBI lineage: Eukaryota > Metazoa > Annelida > Polychaeta > Sabellida > Siboglinidae > Lamellibrachia > Lamellibrachia satsuma. Next base: position 17,482 of record BSQZ01000082.1, on the reverse strand, counting down.
CCAACACTTCCTGTAGTTCTTGTTTTTGTCTGCTATCATGGCCAGATCGTTTGCATACATCCCCTTCCTGAGAACATCCTTCATGCTGATCTTCCTGCTGATTAGTGCCACCACCATGATAAAGAATAATGGGTCACTTCCTTGCCTCTAACCGATGTTAACTGGAAACTCTTCCGACAACCCAGATCAGATTCCACCAAAGCTTCCCAGGCCCGGAGACAGTGGTGGTCAACAAGGACTCTCATCACGGCCACACAGTTAATATAAGCTGGTGTACTGACAGGACAGTAGTTGGTGTAATGCTGGTATCGAGATGAAAAAAGGCAGCCATATTTATTATCTTTATGATGACATAGAAAACAAAATAAAATCTTTTAAAATTTAATCCCCACCCCGGGGCCCATATGGACGGTTCCCCATTTGACCTCCATGTTCGGCAGAAGGGGAATAGGACACAACAGACAGACCAACATAAACTTCTTGATATGTTAGATATAGTACACAGAATATGTGTATGCAGACATTGAAAACTAAAGCTGATTGAGTGTTGTTGTTTCTGCGTGCTACCTACAGACATGCAGAAGTTCCCGCTGCGTATGAAGGAGAGATACCATAGTAGGGACTGTGTTACAGCCCTCAGTGTCTATCTCGCCCCCACAACGGGTGAGTCTCCCTGCTTGCTACATTTGACTAGAATGTTAGAACTAAACGTTATGAATTCTGACTAATTCATAGCAACTACAATTATGACTAACGTCTCATTTAGATGTGTTGATTATATTTGTTACGCTAATGTGCAAGTTGCTCCTTTGAAGCAGGGCTGTTTTGGTATTGTCCATTGCTCGACTGTTTTCAGCCCTGAGTGGGAAATGTATTGAGATAGCCTACTGGACAATTTCGGGAGCTGCGCAAATGATTCTGCAGCAACCAGAGTCAGTTGGACAGGGCCACAGCTCTTCAAAACGTTCTCTGTACACACCAATCCATCACCAGGGTGATGTTTTCAACGAAGCATTGCGTCTCTGGTAGGTCCAATTCTCAAGTATATTTCTTTGGAAAATATTCAAATATACCTGGAAAAGCTTTGTTTCATGATGATGACCATGTCACATTTATGGGTTGATTTTTAGTGGGCCATCATTTACATATACTGTGACATCCAAAGTTCTATAAAATATACAAGTAAAAGCTTGGTTTTCTTTTCAAGTAATCCAAGTTGAAGCATTGATTATGATCATATCAGCTTTAGTTTGATATGACGCGGCTTACCAGTATCAGGGCCTTGAAATATTGAAAGTGAATCACTGTAGCTCACTGCTGTGTTTGCAGTGTGCTCTGAGTACAACCATGTACATTCGTGGAACGTGACCTGATTCCTTGGCATGACCAGCACACAGCCCGGCTCAGTGGCCTTGGCATCATTCAAGTTTATCTCCATAGAGAGGGTGGAACCACACCTTCAGTATATCCACAGTAACAACTTTGGTAAGTCAGGATCTAGAATTTGACAGGATCTAGAATTACAAGAATTATATATTTCAGTAAATTAGATTATATATTAAGATACGTAATAACTTTTTTATTGGAAAACTGGACACCCCCTTTTTTGTGGATCCGATCAGTTGTACTTAGTTGCTTAGTAGCTTTTTACAGCACTCACAACTGTCAGAAGGTACTAGAAACAGCGGTCGCCAAAAACTTAGTCATAGTAAAGACATAGTAAAGGGAAACTTGCAGAAAATAAAATATAGACGCCAAACAGTTGTACTTAGTTTCCGATGAAAGACCAATCTGGAGAGGACTTATTGCGAACTAGGTGAGCAGTCATAGTCGCAACCACAGCTGACAGCGAGAGAGAGGCAATATGCATTTTACTACATTTAACAGCCAGTGCATCCTTTCTCCGTTCTCTCAAATCTGTTTGCCTGTCAGGGAAATTCTTCAATATTAACTTACTAGTACAACCATTCTCAATTCTTTTAGACAAATGGTCGTTTATTACAAGGAAATGCTTCTAAATGAACTGCCAAAGCATCGTTCTTTGTTCTGGAAAATAGATTGTTTTAAATGGTCAAGCAGCTTTCTGTCAGTTAAAAAAAAATTCTAAATTAAGTTATTTTGTAATTTCTGTAAAATATTATAATGATCAAATTACAACACTGACTGATATGTATTGCCTGTATAGACTTGATGTCATCATTCCAGGTGCCACCATCAAACCTCAGTTACAAAAGTCAGTACACAACATGACTACATCAGTGGACGACACAGAGCCTTTCGATTACACAACAATTGACGTACCAGCAGTAAAGACGTCACGACAGGACGGCGTCGGTGTCACCTGGGACAAACCACACAAGGATGAGAACATCGTCAGCGTAAGTTCTTGGCTCATGCTGATTATTGCACTCACAGCCAAGTCAGTCTTTACGCAGACATTACAGCTTACTTGAAGTGTAAAGTGATTGTTGTACTCACAGCCCAGTCATTCTTTACACAGATATTACAGCTTACTTGAAGTGTAAAGTGATTATTGTACTCACAGCCAAGTCAGTCTTTATTCCGAAATTACAACTGACTCGAATTGAACAATTATTCTTCCACTCACATACGAATGAGTTTTTATATCGGCCATACAACTGACTCAAAGTCTCAAATAATTATTGCACTCACATACCAGTGAGTCTCTATACAGATATAACAGCTAACTTGTAGTGTAAAGAGATTTTTTCACTCGCAACCCGGTTATTCTTTCACCGACATTACAGCTTACTAGAAGTGTAAAGAGCTCTCTTACTCTTGCATTAAAAACACGCGGGAAGGAGTTGTAGACCGAACTGCCCCAGGTATATGGGTAGCTGTCTTGCCCCAGGGGGCACCAAGATGGCTTTTTGGGGTATTTTTACTGCTACAAATGTTGATCCTTTTATGGTCGTCGGCACACTGCTTCAAATGTTAATCCTATCATTCCACTAGTATTCAACAGATGTGTAATATAGATGTAATGTTTGGTCGAATTATATATATTTTTGGAATGGAACCATTGGTTGATTCAGTCAGAAAAGGAAGCATTTAAGTTGACAGGTTTTCTTACACCTATGTGTAAAAAGATATTTGTAAAAAAAATGTGTAACATATTCACATGGCCTGCATTAAAAGAAACTGTAGAAAATTTGACCCATTCATTTATTGGCTTTTGGGATGATGAAATGACGACATCTGTTAATATCATTGCAGACACAATGGGTCAGCTCTTTACTCCATCTCTCGTGAGTAGTACGTCACCACGAAGAAGTGAGTTGGTTGTTGTGCATCAATCAGCTGAGATTTTCCCAGAAGCATATGGTAAGTGAGCAAGGAATATATATTTAGACTGAATTAATATTACACCATTAATTATTTCAATACTATGCGGGAAAGTTCATTTTGGCAAAAGTGTACCCTGTACGTGAAAACGCCCACATACAAATGTATTTATTATTACCTTTGTTAAATTTAATTTATATAAATGTTATAACTTATTGTATTATTAAAAAAAATACCGTTGCAGTCGACGGTCCAACATAATGAAGATATTGCCATATGGTTTCTCCTGGAAGTGTTTAAGGACAATCAATGCAGACTGTTCTGGCGACACAGCAAATGATCAAGTGTTGACTGAATTAATACCATTCAGTGAACCATGTGTAGGTGTTAAATCTGTTATTGACCAGACTTGAGCGGATCTACACACTGGGTAGTGGGTCCAGGAAGTGTATGGAAGGAGACCATTTTCTTGCTGAAGCTATCTGCCGCATTTGATACCATTGGTCACAGGACAACTTATTAAAAGTGTGTCAATGTGGTGTGGCATATCTGGAACAGAGCTGGTTCTCATAATATTTAACTGATAGATGCAAAAGAATGAAGATAGCGAATTGTTTCTCAGCTACGCTCCCTACTTCACGTAATGTTCCTCAGGGTGTTTCACTCTCTACGCTACTCTACTTGGCTCAGTTATCCAACGTCACAACTTGGATCACCAAGTGTATGCTAATAAATCACAGACCTATGCTATTTTGGCTACATGAGATACAAATCACTTCCAAAACTAGCTCAGGGATTGTCTCCACAAAATCTTCCATTGGATGACAGAGACCACATTAAAGTTAAATGCAAGTAAATCCGGGTTAGTTATTATTGGTGGGGTAAATTTTGCATGTCTATTTGAATCGATTAGGTGCGCACAATATGTTGCAAGACGTTTCCTTATGTGTCAGACTTTAGATTGCATGTAGAGAAGCACAGTAAAATCAAAACGTGTGGAAAGCATTAGCTTAACAGTGTCGCCTGGCTGTTCTTCGATGAGAACAAATTTGCATGTTTGCTGGAGTGCCATAAAACACTAATATTATATAGCCTTTTTGTTTAGGGAGTGACGTAGAGTGATATAATGAAAGCATTGATTTACTAAAATGCAAGGAAGGACATCAACGTAATAATTTACATGTAATTGATTACGGATTGACAGACGTTTGCTACGATGACAATAAAACTGATGCCGATTGACCAACTAATGCGAATCGAGAATAATAACCTGAATCTGAATATGTAATGATCGATGTACTTTTGTTTAAAAATAAGAGTCCAATGACGTGAGTGACACTTAGCATTATATGCTATTTGGTTGCACCTCCTATCGGTCGCTGGAGAGACCAATCCACAGTCACCGGGTCTCTTATGGTTACATATCGAGCAGCTCTCAGGGGAGAGATTTGTCGGCCCCCAGACCTTCCTGTAGTTCTCCAGCCAAACTACTGACAATCCCTATATGTCGAGCTTGTAACCTCCTATGACAACACGACAACCCGTTTATATAGTAGGTAAACCTATTTAGCTGAATTTGTGGTGTGAACTCTTGAAACAGGTTAACTTTACATTTAACTGATATAACAACTACTAATTAAACAATTTAGTTAATTAGAATGTTTCTTATATGGCATAGTTCATGTTGTAATGCTGCAAAGTGTATAACATGCATAAATAATATTACTAGTCTATGTTATTGATATTGAATTATGCAGATCTAGTGGTGAAATTATGCGCATGCGCCGGAAGTGATCACTCTAATATGGCGTCTACTAGAACGTTGGCCGTGTAATTGATATCAACAACCCTACAAAACCCTGTCTTAGGAATACAACACACTCCAAGTGGAAAAGGTTTATTATATTGGCAATAGTATCATCGAACAGTTGTGATAACTGGTATGTCTGTTTATTATCTATGCATCTAGCAATTCCCACCGCCGTTACTTTGTTAACTGTTACGTTAGCCAACAATAAGCCAAAACGCATAGAAAGTGTCTCGTCTCCTTGCCAGCAACAGTCTAGCCAAATTTTCGTGCGACTAATACACAGTCATGAGTTGCATCAGAAGCAGAAAAACATAGTTGTCACTAATAAGTAATCTGTCCCAATACATTAATCAAAACTCCATATGAAATGATCAATCGTTTGTAGAATGAATAAAATATGTATCAGAATTAAAACCATATCAAATATGTGTACTCCGTAGTATAGATATTATTTATCTACAAAGCCAAACAATGTTTATACACAAACCTTCCGCATTCTGGTAGGTCACAAAGTCCCTGTTTATAATGCTCCTTTTGTTAGTAGCTGTCTCGAATCATCTCTTTCTTCACCAATTTCGTCCGACTGGCTGTCAACGCAATGCATTTCTACCTATCTAGATAAGATCAGCTTTTACAGAGAACACCACAGGAAGCACGCAGCGTGTGCTATTGATATACAACGTATGTTGAAGCAGATAACATGCACTCCAACACGGATGTAGCTCACGAAGTGCTATCTTGCACACTCCTCCATATTTCTCCAATTGATCATTCTTCGGTCATGGTAGGCCGTACCTCGTATACCAATTTTTGGAAGAAGAATCACCAACTTCGCATGGATTGCTATATAAGACACGCTAAATGCAAGAACTCCCCGCATGCTGGCTGGTAAACAGGAATGAACCATTGTGGTTTTTATCAACAGTCTAAATTAAAAAAATTCTGCACAATTACCATTTTTATTTGGGGTAAGACCACAGTTGACCTTCCTGTTTACTGTTTCACACGAATGTAGGGCACGCGAAATTGTGAAATGTGAACTTAATAAATTCATATTATGTGACATGTGTGCCTTTGAGCATGAATATTCACAGGTTTGTTCATAGAAGCTATTGGCTGTGAAATAGTGCATTTTTTGGAGAGTTTAACTGGCGGAGGGATTTATCGGAATTTTTGTGCTATTGGCCACGTGGGCGCATGAATACACGTCGGAAACTGCCAGCAATCCTGAAGGAGTGGTTTGCACCACTCTGTCAATGTCATCCTGGCTTATCCGTGGCAACCAAACCCCACTGGGTTCCTGTTGGATTGCTGCATCTGATGGTTTGTGTAACAGTGGCCGGTCTTGAAGCCACCAATTTTCATCTTAATTCCACCAGCAGGTGGACATTTCTCTTCACTCTTTCTACTACTACTACTACTATCATGTGTTGTCTCCTCCATTTTAAAATCCCTGGTAAATCCAAGTAAAATTACTAATGAAAGTGACAAAACCGTTATCTGAATGCAAAGACGTCTAATCCACCTGAGAAACCAGATGACAGTGACAGGAGACCAGTATATTGGGGGGGTGGGGACATCTTCAAACTAGTGCAGCCTCCCTCTGATAAGTTACATCAAAGCAGAACAAGTCACATTATAATATAATTACTTAGCAGTCAACTTTTGTTTATTTCAGTTAATTAGACACAGTCACCTTTACTCAAGTCCATGTGAAGAGCACACATCTATTGGGAGTTGAGAAAATCCTGGACAGGCCCAGCTGTTATCTGATATGGCCTAGTGAGCTGACGTAACTGTTTCACATGGAAGGTGAGTTGTTTTTGAGGACTCCACTAAGTAGGTTATGTAATGTTATGCATTTCGACAAGTTGAGGTGTCTGTCTTTTCAGTAATCCACACTCAAAAGTGATATTTGGGTATGTTTACATAGGTGTATTGTGGCACCAGGTAAAAAATTATTATAACTTTCAGTATGGAATAACAACTGGCTATATAGAATTTGATTACAGAACACATGCTGGACGATTCCAAAAATTATGTTACAAGTTCATTCGAGTGAGCTGAAAAAGTTAGTGTATTCGAGTATCGTACTAGAATACAGACTGTCTCAAGCTGAAGTAGCTCATATATGTGTGTTCTGCCCACCACAGGTGGTGGTTCCTTGTGTATGTAAGCAACTCCAACAACTAGGTAGGACATAGATTTTTTGCATAAATGCATGATTTTCATTTACCTTTATCAACAGTCTAAATTAAAAAAAATTCTGCACAATTACCATTTTTATTTGGGGTAAGACCACAGTTGACCTTCCTGTTTACTGTTTCACACGAATGTAGGGCACGCGAAATTGTGAAATGTGAACTTAATAAATTCATATTATGTGACATGAGTGCCTTTGAGCATGAATATTCACAGGTTTGTTTATATATAGTGCATTTTTTTGAGAGTTTAACTGGCGGAGGGATTTATGGGAATTTTTCTGCTATGGGCCACGTGGGCGCATGCATACACGTCGGAAACTGCCAGCAATCCTGAAGGAGTGGTTTGTAGAAGCTATTGGATTTGTTTATAGAAGCTATTGGCTGTGAAATAGTGTATTTTTTGAGAGTTTGACTGGCGGAGGGATTTATGGGAATTTTTCTGCTATGGGCCACGTGGGCGCATGAATACACAGCTATTTTTTGTAAATATTGACGGGCATCGCACATGGGGGCATTTTAAAAGAGCTGGAGGCATGTGATTTTGATAAACGTTGGTGAGCATGTCAATGAGATTATGGCAGTTGCTGCACATTTATTTCTAGAATTTTTGATGGTCAGGTTTTCTTATAATCAGACAAAACGTTAACATGGCCACGAAAGCAATTCCCAACTGTGGTCTGACTCCAAATAGAGTGTCATGGCAACGGAAACAGAAAACATGGATGTTGATTTTTGTAAAAAGTACACTGCAGAATTACAAGAAAAGGTGGTATTGTCTGCCAATGGGCAGTGTCAGTTGTGGACATGGTGCAAAAAAGGGAAATTCAGTGACTATGGTGTGATTAATTGCCGTTTTGAGTGTGGCTACAGAACGGTTACAGTGCATCGTTTAAGTTATATGCTTGAACACAAAATGACACGTGTTGAACCTGGCTTAGATGCCAGTCATCTTTGTCACAACAGTCTGTGTCTGACAGCAAGTCATATCTCTATGGAGCCACATTCCATAAATAACAACAGGCAATATTGTGTTAGTCAAAATGTATGCTTTGGTCATGCACCATATCCAAAGTGTATGTTGCAATTCAAGGTATTTCAATGGCAATGCAATAGTAAAACCTACATTTTTCTAGATGTGTTGAATCCTTCAGTTTTTTCAAAGTGTCGTCTGCTGTAGTCAATCTTATGCAGTTGTGTGTCAGCCCATGCTGAGTGATGTCTTCGAATGTCGATTGATGTATAGCTCACAAGATGGCACCATGTGTCAGTCATGGTCCATTGTCTGTTGGTGGTTTCTTGTATTGTGGTTGCAGGTCTATGAGTGATGAAACTGGGAGAAAGTAGAAAGTTCACATTTGTAAGAAGTGTTCTCTTTTCTGTTTGTTTCATAATCTACCCTCTACTTTCTGCTGGCATAACTGTGATCAGCAGACTTTCGTGATCGCAATGAATAAGGATGATCTTCCCTGTTTGCAGTTGGCAGTGTTGTCTTTCTGCGGCAACTCCTTGTGACCACTGGCTTAACTTCTGCTGCTGGCGTTTCTAAAGCTGGCCTTTTCTTCCCTTTACGAGTAGGTGGTTTTGGATCAAGCAGACACTCCAGGTATCGATCTTCTGGACGGCGGTTTCTGTTTTAATCGAAGTAGTTCTGCATGCGCTTTAACTTGGTATGACGGATATGCAGAAGCACTGATGATCGACGTTTGTATTGTCTCTGGTATTCCACCTCATGCTGGATTTGCTTGACAGCTCTAGCGACCTGTCCACCTGTCGTAATAGGACAATGTACATTCTCCAACTTGCGCAGCATTGAATTCCCCGCTCCATAATTTATGCGATCGATCACTGAACTCACTCGTCCATATGCATTTCTACTGAATTTAACATTCTTCGGCAATGAAGCACTGAATGATCGGTTAATGGATTCATTCTTGTCAGTTGTAAGTCTGTGTCGTGTCATCTGGAGTGCTGAATTTCCAAGTCGCATTTCTATTAATCCTTTAAGTGTTGCTCGGTCTTCATCTGTCATATTGAGTCGTGTCAGGCCACATGCCTTCAAATGCTGTGACCTTTTCCACCAGTTGTTTCGCTTGCCTCCACGACAGTCAATTCCATGTCGGTGGGTAACAGTTCTGACATGAGCCAGAATAACAGTCCAGTGTTGCTCGGATTATCTTTGGCATCTTAGTAGTTATCATTCTAATGTCACCAGCATCAAGTGTGACCTTTTCCACCAGTTGTTTCGCTTGCCTCCACGACAGACAATTCCATGTCGGTGGGTGACAGTTCTGACATGAGCCAGAATAACAGTCCAGTGTTGATTGGATTATCTTTGGCATCTTAGTAGTTATCATTCTAATGTCACCAGCATAAAGTGTAGATTTTCTGGCATCGTGTTCTTACATCCTCTGCAAAAATGTTCTTGTTTTCAGCTCTCACTATGGCATTCTCTCCCGGGAATATTCTGGATGAGAAAGATGCTCTCATGATATGTCAGAACTGTGTCTGACCGAGATGTGTTGTGTCAGCCTGCAGTTCTGCCGCGACTGTTGCATGGCATCCTGTAACGCATGAAATGCTTTTGCATCACCGTCTGTTGCAACGAATTTTAGTCCGACCTGATGCTGGGCAAAGCTCACTCCGATTTGGCGGCCTATTTCATATTCTGACATTGGATCGACCACACGAATCGTGACTGTACATCCTTCATGGCCTGTGCACGACACATTTTGACCTTGATTGCGAAGAGATGAGCCTAGTTTGCATAGCTTGTTTTCCATCTCTTGCTTGTCTCTCTGCCATTCAATCGCGGTTCCCACTGCTTCACTTGCACTCTGTCCACAACCGTTGCTGTTTTCTGAACACGACTGCCCATGTTTACTTCGGTATACAGTTTATACATACGTGACTTGTAGTGACAGGCTGTACAGGACAATGACTGTTGCCAACACAAACCAAATTTTTTTCTCATGCACTTCGAAGTGTGGAAGAATACATGTGTCCTCTCTGCTAGCATGCTCTTTAAAGCAATCATTCCACATTGCTGCATTTTTGTCCACACTAAGTAGACGCATTTCAGAAACTGAATGAGTATCTGTCTGTACGTCAGCTTGAAGATAGATGTCTGTTAGGTCAGGGCATTGATCAAGCTGTGGCCGTAGAATTTTGCTCGTGCCTGGCCGACCCTCTGCGTCTGAAACTGCCAGCAATCTTGAAGTAGTGGTTTGCACCACTCTGTCAAAGTCATCCTGGCTTAGCCGTGGCAATCAAACCCCACTGTTAACCCCACTGGGTTCCTGTTGGATTGCTGCATCTGATGGTTTGTGGTAACAGTGGCCGGTCTTGAAGCCACCAATTTTCATCTTAATTCCACCAGCAGGTGGACATTTCTCCTCACTCTTTCTACTACTACTACTACTGCTATCATGTGTTGTCTCCTCCATTGTAAAATCCCAGGTAAATCCAAGTAAAATTACTAATGAAAGTGACAAAATCGTTATCTGAATGCAAAGACGTCTAATACGCCTGCGAAAACAGATGACAGTGACAGGAGACCAGTATATTGGGGGGGTGGGGACATATTCAAACTAGTGCAGCCTCCCTCTGATCAGTTACATCAAAGCAGAACAAGTCACATTATAATATATTTACTTAGCAGTCAACTTTTGTTTATTTCAGTTAATTAGACACAGTCACCTTTACTCAAGTCCATGTGAAGAGCACACATCTATTGGGAGTTGAGAAAATCCTGGACCTGCCCAGCTGTTATCTGATATGGCCTAGTGAGCTGACGTAACTGCTTCACATGGAAGGTGAGTTGTTTTTGAGGACTCCACTAAGTAGGTTATGTAATGTTATGCAATTTGACAAGTTGCGGTGTCTGGCTTTTCAATAATCCACACTCAAAGGTGATATTTGGGTCTGTTTACATAGGTGTATTGTGGCACCAGGTAAAAAAATATACTATCCTTTTCAGATTTTTCAAAATGTTTCTGTCCAACATGACTCCCTCTACCTTTCCCCGAGCATTCGCTCCCTGTTGTATCCGGCATCGCATTTCTACCTCTGAATGCTCATCCTCATTAACCATTCCTCCAAGTTACACAAAGCCATCCACTTGGTTGAACTCCTCATCATCCAAACTAATGTTCAAGTCCTCTCTCTGATGTCAAACACACATCTCTTCTGTCTCCTCCCGGCTCATTATCGGTCCGTGCTTCTTGAACACCCCCTTCCATTCCTCCAACAGTTCCTGTAGTTCTTGTTTTTTATCTGCTATCATGGCCAGATCGTTTGCATACATCCCCTTTCTGAGAACATCCTTCATGCTGATCTTCCTGCTGATTAGTGCCACCACCATGATAAAGAGTAAAGGGTCATTTCCTTGCCTCTAACCGATGTTAACTTTAAACTCTTCCGACAACCCATATCCAACCACAACTCTTCTTTTTGTTCTCAGGAACATGACAGTTATGGGTATTGCACGCCATGACACAGAACTGACTAAATACAACCAACTCATTTCAAAGTCAGACTCCCAGATAAGTCAGACTCCCAGATAAGTTATTTTGTAATTTCTGTAAACTATTATCATGATCAAACTACAACACTGACTGATATGTATTGCCTGTATAGACTTGATGTCATCATTCCAGGTGCCTCCATCAAACCTCAGTCACAAAAGTCAGTACACAACATGACTACATCAGTGGACGACACAGAGCCATTCGATTACACAACAATTGACGTACCAGCAGTAAATACGTCACGACAGGACGGCGTCGGTGTCACCTGGGACAAACCACACAAGGATGAGAACATCGGCAGCGTAAGTTCTTGGCTCATGCTGATTATTGCACTCACAGCCAAGTCAGTCTTTACGCAGACATTACAGCTTACTTGAAGTGTAAAGTGATTGTTGTACTGACAGCCAAGTCAGTCTTTACACAGATATTACAGCTTAGTTGAAGTGTCAAGTGATTGTTGTACTCACAGCCAAGTCAGTCTTTATTCCGACATTACAACTGACTCGAATTGAAAGATTATTCTTCCACTCACATACCAGTGAGTCTTTATATAGGCCATACAACTGACTCAAAGTGTCAAATAATTATTGCACTCACATACCAGTGAGTCTCTATACAGATATAACAGCTGACTTGTAGTGTAAAGTGATTTTTGCACTCGCAACCCGGTTATTCTTTCACGGACATTACAGCTTACTAGAAGTGTAAAGAGCTCTCTTGCTCTTGCATTAAAAACACGCGGGAAGGAGTTGTAGACCGAACTGCCCCAGGTATATGGGTAGCTGTCTTGCCCCAGGGGGCACCAAGATGGCTTTTGGGGGTATTTTTACTGCTGCAAATGTTGATCCTTTTATGGTCGTCGGCACACTGCTTCAAATGTTCATCCTATCATTCCACTAGTATTCAACAGATGTGTAATATAGATTTAATGTTTGGTCGAATTATATATATTTTTGGAATGGAACCATTGGTTGATTCAGACAGAAAAGGAAGCATTTAAGTAGACAGGTTTTCTTACACCTATGTGTAACAAGATATTTGTAAAAAAAATGTGTAACATATTCACATGGCCTGCATTAAAAGAAACTGTAGAAAATTTGACCCATTGATTTATTGGCTTTTGGGATGATGAAATGACGACATCTGTTAATATCATTGCAGACACAATGGGTCAGCTCTTTACTCCATCTCTCGTGAGTAGTACGTCACCACGAAGAAGTGAGTTGGTTGTTGTGCATCAATCAGCTGAGATTTTCCCAGAAGCGTTTGGTAAGTGAGCAAGGAATATATATTTAGACTGAATTAATATTACACCATTAATTATTTCAATACTATGCGGGAAAGTTCATTTTGGCAAAACCCTGTACGTGAAAACGCCCACATACAAATGTATTTATTATTACCTTTGTTAAATTTAATTTATATAAATGTTATAACTTATTGTATTATTAAAAAAATACCGTTGCAGTCGACGGTCCAACATAATGAAGATATTGCCATATGGTTTCTCCTGGAAGTGTTTAAGGACAATCAATGCAGACTGTTCTGGCGACACAGCAAATGATCAAGTGTTGACTGAATTAATACCATTCAGTGAACCATGTGTAGGTGTTAAATCTGTTATTGACCAGACTTGAGCGGATCTACACATTGGGTAGTGGGTCCAGGAAGTGTATGGAAGGAGACCATTTTCTTGCTGAAGCTATCTGCCGCATTTGATACCATTGGTCACAGGACAACTTATTAAAAGTGTGTCAACGTGGTGTGGCATATCTGGAACAGAGCTGGTTCTCATAATATTTAACTGATAGAATGAAGATAGCGAATTGTTTCCCAGCTACGCTCCCTACTTCACGTAATGTTGCTCAGGGTGTTTCACTCTCTTCGCTACTCTACTTGGCTCAGTTATCCAACGTCACAACTTGGATCACCAAGTGTATGCTAATAAATCACAAACCTATGCTATTTTGGCTACATGAGATACAAATCACTTCCAAAACTAGCTCAGGGATTGTCTCCACAAAATCTTCCATTGGACGACAGAGACCACATTAAAGTTAAATGCAAGTAAATCCGAGTTAGTTATTATTGGTGGGTTAAATTTTGCATGTCTATTTGAATCGATTAGGTGCGCACAATATGTTGCACGACGTTTCCTTATGTGTCAGACTTTAGATTGCATGTAGAGAAGCACAGTAAAATCAAAGTGTGGAAAGCATTAGCTTAACAATGTCGCGTGGCTGTTCTTCGATGAGAACAAATTTGCATGTTTGCTGGAGTGCCATAAAACACTAATATTATATAGCCTTTTTGTTTAGGGAGTGATGTAGAGTGATATAATGAAAGCATTGATTTACTAAAATGCAAGGTAGGACATCAACGTAATAATTTACATGTAATTGATTAAGGATTGACAGACGTTTGCTACGATGACAATAAAACTGATGCCGATTGACCAACTAATGCGAATCGAGAATAATAACCTGAATCTGAATATGTAATGATCGATGTACTTTTGTTTAAAAATAAGAGTCCAATGACGTGAGTGACACTTAGCATTATATGCTATTTGGTTGCACCTCCTATCGGTCGCTGGAGAGACCAATCCACAGTCACCGGGTCTCTTATGGTTACATATCGAGCAGCTCTCAGGGGAGAGATTTGTCGGCCCCCAGACCTTCCTGTAGTTCTCCAGCCAAACTACTGACAATCCCTATATGTCGAGCTTGTAACCTCCTATGACAACACGACAACCCGTTTATATAGTAGGTAAACCTATTTAGATGAATTTGTGGTGTGAACTCTTGAAACAGGTTAACTTTACATTTAACTGATATAACAACTTCTAATTAAACAATTTAGTTAATTAGAATGTTTCTTATATGGCATAGTTCATGTGGTAATGCTGCAAAGTGTATAACATGCATAAATAATATTACTAGTCTATGTTATTGATATTGAATTATGCAGATCTAGTGGTGAAATTATGCGCATGCGCCGGAAGTGATCACTCTAAGATGGCGTCTACTAGAACGTTGGCCGTGTAATTGATATCAACAACCCTACAAAACCCTGTCTTAGGAATACAACACACTCCAAGTGGAAAAGGTTTATTATGTTGGCAATAGTGTCATCGAACAGTTGTGATAACTGGTATGTCTGTTTATTATCTATGCATCTAACAATTCCCACCGCCGTTACTTTGTTAACTGTTACGTTAGCCAACAATAAGCCAAAACGCATAGAAAGTGTCTCGTCTCCTTGCCAGCAACAGTCTAGCCAAATTTTCGTGCGACTAATACACAGTCATGAGTTGCATCAGAAGCAGAAAAACATAGTTGTCACTAATAAGTAATCTGTCCCAATACATTAATCAAAACTCCATATGAAATGATCAATCGTTTGTAGAATGAATAAAATATGTATCAGAATTGAAACCATATCAAATATGTGTACTCCGTAGTATAGATATTATTTATCTACAAAGCCAAACAATGTTTATACACAAACCTTCCGCATTCTGGTAGGTCACAAAGTCCCTGTTTATAATGCTCCTTTTGTTAGTAGCTGTCTCGAATCATCTTTCTTCACCAATTTCGTCCGACTGGCTGTCAACGCAATGCATTTCTACCTATCTAGATAAGATCAGCTTTTACAGAGAACACCACAGGAAGCACGCAGCGTGTGCTATTGATATACAACGTATGTTGAAGCAGATAACATGCTCTCCAACACGGATGTAGCTCACGAAATGCTATCTTGCACACTCCTCCATATTTCTCCAATTGATCATTCTTCGGTCATGGTAGGCCGTACCTCGTATACCAATTTTTGGAAGAAGAATCACCAACTTCGCATGGATTGCTATATAAGACACGCTAAATGCAAGAACTCCCCGCATGCTGGCTGGTAAACAGCAATGAACCATTGTGGTCTGTTGTCTGTGCTGGCGGAAGTAATCAACGAACTACGACACGCATTGTCCATGCGCTCGGACGGCGTTGTCCTATTTGCATAACATAATCTATTGCAGCACCACGCCTTGACACCTGTCAACGCCCTGAATGATTTTGTAATCCTCACTTAGAAGCGCAATTTCTATGTCGCAATTATTCTGTTATCCTAATTGTATCGACACATGCGTGTTGTTCAATTGAGGATACGTAATCGTTTTGTTTACAGCAATTTTCTCAACATGGTTACACCAAAAAATAATAGTACGCATAAGTTAGTGTACGTTCAGTGTTCAAAGTGTTTTACACTTCACCCCTAGCACACCTGTTCATTCCAACTCCATCTCGACTTCTCTCGGAAGCGCTCAGTCATGCTGCAGTTACTGCTCGAAGACCATTCGTACGTATAATCACCACTGCATATAGCCAGATACTCATTCATACAAATGAATGAGCTGTGGCAACGTTCGGTGAAACAAATTGCCAAAGCGTCGAAACGGCAGCAAGACGGTTCAAGCTAGGGTTTTCACGACTGGGAGCCTGACGTTCTATCTGGAACGTTGTCACGCCCCATTCGATGGGAGAGAAGGAGAAGGGTCAGAGAAGAAGCGAGGAAGGGAGAGGAGGCAGCGCGGTAGGGAGATATGCCGTTTGTTTGTTAATGCAGACATGTACAAGTGTTTAGCAATATTTAATATGGCCATGGTTCGCACCACGCTGTAGCTTACTCATGCGCGCATCTTACTGTTAACACTAGTACGAAAAGTAAAATAATAAACCGCGCAAAACAAATGTTGCAACATAGGCCTCTATAGCTCAATGCGCATACCAGCTCATATCACGGCATGTGGCTTTTATTAAACGTCGGCAGGGAAGCGTGTCTGCGTATCAGTGTTTGTTACACACATGTATCCTGGTACAAAGTCAACATTTGTGTCGCACGCGGTGTCTTTGATGGGGAGCGTTGAATGCTATATCAAAGATGATTGATTGTTTGCTATAATGTTTACATCATCTGATGTGTTACCTGGAACGAAACTAGCATTGGTATCGCATCAAAGAGACGTCGGAGTCGTGCATCAGTGCTTCACTTGACCTGGATGGAGGCAGAGTCTTGTAAGAGCAGTTGCTGTAGACGTGGGCGAATGGATGAAGATTGTGTGACGTCGGGCAAGACAAATATGTATTTGGGCAGCGGTTTGATGCTGCCGAGCGCCGTCGTCATAAGTTCGCTGTCGTCGATGAACTGTCGCATCAAATATACGACCACATTGTCGCCGTTGTCGAAGCCTCCTATTTTCGAGGCGCCGACGTCGTCGCGATCACCGACGTAGAGAGGCAATCCCCACTCGTCTTCGACGTGTTTCAACATGCCTTTACTTTAGGTCTTTTTACAGGTGCTGCGGCAGCCAGGAACAATTTTGGTGGACCGAGAGTGAACAATATCAAGGTTCACTTCAACAGGATCGCGCTTGCCTAGCCCCACTTTGCGTGTTGGTACAGGTTGGTGTCATAAGTAGACATAACCGCCTTGAAGCAGGCCATTCATGGTGCTCTTGCAAATTCATTGGATTATGAGTGAAACACACATTGCAAAAACTGTAACAATGAATTGTATGGGAGGGGAGAATGTCACATTAGATTGAGAAACTAACTTTTACAGTTGCTCGAATAAATCAGTAT
>BSQZ01000081.1:2782208-2791177 GCA_033239005.1 Lamellibrachia satsuma | reverse complement strand
GTGAACATGAGGATGATGAAGACGATGAGGAGGAGGAGTATGATGATGAGGCTGAAGGTGTCATTGTTTTCGTCCTCATAATCGTAATAATGATCACCCTCATTGTCATCATCTTCGTCGTCATTATCGTCATCATCACTAAGACCGCTTAATTGTCTTAATCTTGTTCCTCATCATCATCATAGCCATTTATCACCCTCATCATCATCATCGTTATCATCATTATCATCATCATCATAGTCTTTATCTTCATCATCATCATCGTCATAATCATCGTCATAATCATCGTCATAATCATCATCATCATCACTAAGACTGCTTAATTGTCTTCATCTTCTTCGTCATCATCATCTTAACCATTTGTCACCCTCATCATCACCATCGTTATCATCATCATCATTATCATCGTCACTAAGATGACCCCTTAATTGCCATGATTATCATAATCGTTTATTACCCTCATCATCATCTTCTACATCATCAGTATTAACATCATAATCATCACCATCATAATGATAATCATCATCATTTTATTACATTACTGGTCGATTTATTACATTACCGTTCGATTTATTATACTACTGGTAGATTATTACATTTCTGGTTGTAACAACCGTGTCCAATTTGCGTCTTGAGTTCAGAACTTTGGCATGAAAGGCGGATGTGCTGAATAGTATAGAAAATGTGTGTGACACTTTTTTAGTCAAAGACGTGTTAGTCTCTTTGTGTGCAAACTACTTCAATTTGCAAAATACTTCAATTGTAATAGAATTGTACACATTGTCGTAGTTTGTGTTGTTTTAATCAATTGTAGCATACTCGATTTTTTGTATTAAACATTTGTATTACTACAGTTGTTTTAGTCAATATGCCAATAAATGGCACATGACAGACGTTTAATATTGTCTTTTCGTTTGGACATTTTCAGACACACCGCATTTTCTTCGTTGGAATAGGCCTACCTACAGATGTAAATGAATCAACATCCGCTGCGTTTTGCCGAAACTCTACACCCAAAAGTATTTGCATCTCGTCTACTGGAAATTTGACATTCGCAGTTATAATTATGTGACGAATACAAGAAAATACATACGACTACTTTATCACGATTTTTTTTAATTCTTTTTATCAAATTCGCATTAAAACGGGACACGGCCGAAGGCCGTATTCCTCCCAAAAATCCCTATTGTATATGGAAAAATCGCATGTCTGAATTTTGGGTTGATTTCATTAGGCCCTATCTCGCTTAAAACCAGATTATGGGTGTCCCAAATAGCACCATTTCAAGTGCTTAGTGTCTTAAAAACGTCGCACCCCCCACCCCCGAGGCAGTTCACGCCTCGTTTCGCGTCTTCGGCGCTTCATATGTTACCTTGGACCCCCCTTTTTCCAAACCCTGGATCCGCCCCTGATATATATATATATATATATATATATATATATATATATATATATATATATATATATATATATATATATATATATATATATATATATATATATATATATATATATATATATATACATGCATGCATGCATGCATGAACGCACGCATGCACGCACGCATGCACACACGCACGCACGCACGCACACATAAATCCATTACAGGGAAATACTGTTTGTCGGATGGTTTCACACGTCATTTATCGACTTGTTTTTGTGTAACTGCTAACAGCGTGAATATGTTTAAAAACAAGGTTGACACATATCTCAGATGGGTGGATTATACATAGATTAAAAATGTTGGATTCTCGATAAACCAATGGCTTCCTTGCCCACTTGCCATCTGGGCTTTTGCCTTGAATGGCAATTTTTAAAATCTTGTTTAATCTTGTTACTCGCGCCAGTTCAGCCACCCGCCGCAGGGCTAGTCCGACGGGCCGTACAAGCGTGTCTTCCCCGCCAAGATGCTCATGCGCGGCTGCCGTACTTCTCCTGATTCGCTCGGCTGCCAGAACGCCTTCCCGAAAGTGAACTCGCGGCGCCTTCTTCGACGAGGTCAGCCTCTCTGATACAGCTACCGATGAAGTCGTACACCCTCGGCGTGGCCTACGCACCCGTCACCCACCCATTGGACTGGAACTGTAGATCAACCATATCCCATAATCGATGTATAATTATGTATTTTAAGCTGTTGTAGTTCTTGGATATGAGCTAAATTTAAACGATCCAAGCATCGCTGTGGACATTATTTCGTCGACGAGACACACGATGAAGAATCTATGCTGTGGACATTTCTTTCCATTGAATAATTGTTTAACATGTGTACTGCCAAGCTGGCGTTATTTTAATAATAACATTATTATTAATTATTATTAAATTATTGTTTATGTTGCCGCGAAAGACAATTTTGCTGGAAGTGAAAGTAACCACAGAAGTACGAGTGATGATAGTATAAGTAACAGCAGAAGTACGTGTTATGATAGTATAAGTAATAGCAGAAGTACGAGTGATGATAGTATAAGTAACAACAGAAGTATGTGTGGTGATAGTGTAAGTAACAGCAGAAGTACGTGTTATGAAAGTATAAGTAACAACAGAAGTACGTGTGATGATAGTATAAGTAACAGCAGAAGTACGTGTTATGATAGTATAAGTAACAGCAGAAGTACGTGTTATGATAGGATGATAGAACTGAAATGTTTTTTATTGTAACATGATGTTGAGATTACCGCTTTGACTCGTTCGGGGGCAAACATGTTAAAGGGAGGGGGAATGTGGCATTGACAACCCCCCCACCCCCCGCCCAGTAGTGACACCCATGTGTGTGTGTGTGTGTGTGTGTGTGTGTGTGTGTGCGTGTGCGTGTGCGTGTGCGTGTGCGTGTGCGTGTGCGTGTGCGTGTGCGTGTGCGTGTGCGTGTGCGTGTGCGTGTGCGTGTGCGTGTGCGTGTGCGTGTGTGTGTGCGCGCGCGCGCGCTGTCAGGGGCGGATCTAGGATTTGACCAACGGAGGGTAGGGGCTTAGCCACCCATGCAAGAGAGTCCGGGGAATGTATTTACTGCTGTTCAAATGGCGTATTCCTTGGTATTGCGTAGTAAACATATGTTCAGACCGTTCATGGATGATATGTGAACTACCACAAATAATCGTATCATCATATTAATGAAAATTTTATTAACAAAACACAATAAGAACAAGGAACACGTTGAAACATTTAATGCATTAGTGCATAGTACGTACAGCTAATGTGCAGGTGAGTGTACATCAGTAGAAAGGTTTAGACAATGCCTTCTCACTATGCCAACATAGAACAATTATACAGTCCTTATTATTAGATATCATATAGCTCATGCACTAAATTATTGCCTAACTGCGCAGACGCGACATATACTGACTAAAACGGACCCGAACCGGCATTACATTACCCGCTCCCACGCAATAGTGATCACAGCTCGAAAATACTCTAGCCAAATTTATATGTGGCTAACATAGAGTCCTGAGCTTAAATGGAAGAAGAAGAAGACAGTCAGTAGCAGTTCAATAAGAGATCAGAGGATTAATGACAAGCATTCTTCTTGGATGCTTCCTGCTGTAATTGTCAATAATTGTTTGGATGTCGAGTTTTGATGTCCTTGATCCTGGTGCGTGGTGCATTACGGTTTTCACAAGTTTGAGTGTAGAGTTAGCACACTCCACCCCAACACTTGTGAGCGATATTAGCATCAGCAAGTGACAAAGACAGAACAGATTTTGGAATATGGAGCTGGATGTTGCACTCATTGTTTTCTGTAGATTATGGGGCTTTGTTTCTTCTGACGAATCCCATTTATTCTTCCACAGTCTGGCTTCAGCTGGGATGGACGCTGGGGATGACAGGTCGTGGCAAAAGCATTCTCGGAGGTAGGTTATGTTGGCATCTGTCAGCTTGCTCACGTTATTGGGTTGAATCTTCAGGTCATGCACATCTTTCCCTCTGATCGCACTGAATCTCGTGTCAAATTCCTGGAGAAGATGGTCTAGAAATGGTAGGAATATTATGTGTCGCCAATAAATTTATCGAGTGACTGCCTCCACGTTGTTTCTTGTGGTCTGCTTCCCACAGCGCCTTGGGATCAATATCACTGCCCTAGCAATGTTGGCCATCCCTTCAGTCATCTTGTAGATATCACTGTACTCCGCATCTGCATTTTGTCTGATATCAATAAAGATGTCCTTCACCAGTGTGACTTCTCCTGCAGAACATTTTGCACATAATCCTGGGCAGCTTGCTGAGGTCTATGGTGTACTCAAGCACTGATTCACTTGGAATGGAGTGAGAGCGATGAATGTATAGCTTGAGATTGCGCACAGTAGGCCAAAATCATCCACCATTGTCTTGGAACTCCATTTCTTGTCCTAATTGTTAAAAATTGGACTCATGCAATCAATGATGGCTTCATACATTTCACGAAATTCCTCCACTGTAGTATGTTGTCCCACCCATCTTGTTTCACACAGTAGTTTCACCTTTCCAACATCCACTTCCTTCAAACGTTCACGCTTCCTCTGGATGTTCATCTCTTCTGCTTCTGTAAATTGCTCTGCTCGTCGTTGTCCCTTTGGTAAGTATTTGAAGAATATAGCAAGGGCATGCTGGGTGTTTTGTACGTCAGGAACCTTGCATGCCTTGGATAGTGCCAGATTCAGGCTGTGGCTAGCACAGTGGTAATAATGTGCTTGTGGCACTATTTTCATGAAATTGGCAGCACAACCATTGATGACACCAGCCATAGTACCAGCTCCATCATAAGTCTGGGTTCTGCATTGCGCTGGATCCAGCGTGAGACCCTGAAGACATCCAATAATCTTCTGGCATACTGTGACTACTGGACATTTGATGAACTCTGTTAGCTTCTCTACTGGTTCACATTCGTTTATGTACCTGATGACAATTCCGAGCTGCTCCGTGTTACTGACATCACGAACCACACCAGCCTGGATACTGTAGAATGCAGCACCATTCACTGAAGACTGTCTCACGATGTCCTTTGTGTTGTCCTCTTGCATGTACTCTTGCATGTACTCTTTCATGCACGTGAGCAGATTGTTCTGTGCATTTTATTTTAGATGAACTGCGCGTTTCTGGCCACTGTATTCACGTGATTGATATTCTCCGATGTTGAATCGTCTCTGTTTCCTCTCAGAGAGATCCTCTGTCTTCCACAGAATTCCATTAATCGGATGATCGATGCCAGGAAACTTCTGTTCTTATCAACTTGCACGAACAGACTTTAACGTCTGGTCAATCATGTGTCTTGGGTTTTCATGAATTGCTAGAAAACGTTCTTGCCCCCCTCCCTCACGCCCCCGGATCCGCGCCTACCCCAGACCGCCTCTTAGATTTGTGCTTCCACATGAATTTATACTTAGCTATGCCCTCGGTCTATATGATAATCGGCATGAACCCGACAGTTATTACGCCAATGTGGGATGAGTGCTAAAGAACTGCCCAATCTATTTTTAAAAAGTGTCCACAGTGACTGCAGACACAACTGTTTCTGATATTCCATTCCAGTTCCTTTTAAGATTCCAGTTATTCTGTTATCGTGTTTCTAGACACATTTTTAATGCAAATACTATCCACAATTGCATGCAATTGAAATTGAGAGATCATCAAATGCAAGTTATGGCAGTGGTGAAATGGTTAGTGGCGCAACTGGAGGAGTTCGCAGTTGACTCTCGCCTAATCTAGCTTAGTTCAACTCTTAAGGCCGACCGATAGGGCCATAAACGCAGTTATAGTTAATTAAGATGCGTTGAATTCTCAATCAATTAAAGCTCGGGAGATAGTAATGCGTTAATATATCAACTAATGAGAACTCGGGAGACGGTAACGCGTTGATACCTCAATCAATGAGAACTCGCCAGTAGGGTCAGTACCCATGGCAGATCGACCTGTGGAAACCATGGGATTTTTAGTTGCTGTGTTAACCAATATATTGCTCGCTCAGATTTACAGGGCTCGTATACGGGAACTTAACTTTAATTGGTAGTGGATCCGTCGTCGTTGCTCGGACGGATAATGATTGGCATTTCGTGGGAACGTTAGGGCGTGTCTAGGTCCCAGAAACATGTCGACCAAGACAGGACAAAGTAAAAATTATTCAGCGTGCATTCACAGTTGGCGTGGGATAAACTGACATATCCACGTTTCAACAGGTCGATCTGCCAAGGGTAGTGTAGTACTACTACCCCCCAAAGCTAGAGAGGACGATAGTAACGGGGGAAACTTCTCCTGTCTTTCCTTCATAGACCTCAGGACAAAGACAGTGAGGCTATACGGTGGTATACACAGAGTCTTGGTGACACCAGAACCAAAACTACAGCAACGGCAACAGTCCTCGCAGGTGAAAGTAAAACAAGAACAAGTCAACCTGGCATAGAGACCTTCACCTTATGCACCATCCAAAGGCTAACACAAAAATCAAAGGGAATAGACTGGATCTCATCATGAATGACAAACAAAGTATATGTTCACCAGTTCGCATTGAATGCCAGATAGTAACATCTGAGCACTACATACTGACTACTACCGTAAATGTCTCCCCAGAGACGGAACAGATACCTCCACGCACAGTGTGGTCATATCAAAAGACAGACTGGGATGGCCTCAGGGATGAACTTGGTGGAACAAACTAGAAGAACATTATAAAAACAAATGACCCGGAATGTTGTTGTACAAAAATAACTTAAACAATCAAGAAGGCCATGGAAAACCATATCCACAGACATGGTACAATGAGGTGTGTGACATAGCACTCAGCAAGAAACTGAGAACCAGAGAGTAGGTCCAGATACAAGCCCGAAACACTTACACTTACATCACTCGGAAAGAAACGACAGAACACAAAACAATAGTGAAGACAAAAATGACAACCGGACCAAAGAAAGGGAGCAAAATCTCGAAGTCGGGAAATTAATCATCATACCAAAGAAGCCAAACAGGTCCTCGAGATCACGCCATTCAACATGTCGAACATCAACAACGTCGTCAACCAAACCAAACCAAATTACTTGGGTTAGATGGGATCCATCCTTGGATTCAAGACAGATCTTCTGGACTTCGTTTACTACCCCTGACGACATACATAGATACCGTATAGAATGGACCAACGGCTTTTAGTGTATCTTCCGAAAGATACAGGCAAAGTGTGGTGAATGAAATTGCCAAAGTTTCGAAATGGCAGCAAGTGGTTTCGAACCCCGGTCACCTCGACCGAACGTCCGACGCTCTGCCACACAGCCACTGCGCTCCACCAGTGGGCCACAAATGGGATAATTCCTGTTGCAAAGAAATGTGTGTAATATGGGGTAGGTAGTTAGATTCAGTACCTTGTTTTACCGTCAGCTGCACCATATTTATTAGGATGGACAGGAAACACTGGTCCTGAACTCTCACTCACTCCCACTACTGGCTCCCAGTGCCACACCCCGATAAACCATCTCAACTGGCGGGCGAAACGTAGTGAGGGGAATGATGGTCTAACAAGACATAGCTTGGGTGGAAGTCTTCCTAGTTGTAGTCAACGGCCATCATGTTCGGGATTCGGGGCGAAACCACATTTTATTGCGTAGTTTTCGCTTGTTAGTCGTATGAAACGTTCCATTCCGCAGTCCTTTAAATAATGTCAAGGAGGTTTTGTTTGATGCTAGCACCTGTCCGTATGAAAACCGAAATGGGCCATAAGCTGTTTTGTATATTATGCACTCTTCATGCAGCCTGGCTACCATAGCATCGATTCTGGGAAACCACACTTTCTCTCAGAGGAGAGCCTTTGTCTTATATCTTGATGCCCTTTGTATGCCAGTTGGATTACCATGTGCTGCAGACTTGCTGGAACGGCACCATTTCCCTGTTAATAGAAGATTATTGACAGCACTGAGAGTTGGATCTGCCAACGTGGCAGAACTTCTGTACTACTCATCGACATGTGGTCATATAGCGAGATTCTTTGCCAAGCACCTACTAAAGGTAGCATGATCTTAGATCTATTTTGTGGAATATACGTTCAACGTTTGAACAATATCATCAACCGTCGGCGATGGATGTCGCTCATGCATAATCGCCTTGTTTGCCTGTCGCATATCAACGCAGATGGAACCTCACCAGGCTTTCGGGTATGAGGACAACTACTATCGGGGACAATCAGGGAGTTGAACCATCAATCCTTTCGTTTTCTTTCAACTTAAGTAGTTCCTTTGTAACCTTTTGACGCTCATGGAATGGGATTCGTCTATGGCGTTGGACTACTAGGGGAATGACCTCACTGATGTGAAGGTTGACCTCAACGTTTTTCAAATTTCAAATACCATCAAATACCTTAGGATATTTCTTCGCTCCAGGACACTCAGTACTCCCAACATTGTGTACCACGTGATTAGACACTCAGTACTCCCAACATTGTGTACCACGTGATGAGACATTCAGTACTCCCAACATTGTGTACCACGTGATGCACAACCGATATGAGTGCGAGTGTTTGACTCGCTCTTACACTGAGTAAACAACCACAATTTCCTTTCACAACATAGAAAACATCACTAGTACTCCTTTGACCACATACAATGGTGCTTCGAAATCTTCAATTGTTAAAATTTGGGTACCACCATGTGCATTCAGTTTGTCATGACGTTTGTCAAGTTTAACACCCTTGAATTTGTTCGCATGTGTTCTTTCGTCGATTAGACTACACGATGCGCCACTATCAACTGTCATCATCACTGAACACTTTTCTCAATTTTTAATTTGTTCGGTTTTTCTACAAAGGTACAGTTAGCACCGCCTACACTACTTCATAAGTGTCACACACAGTGGCTTCATCATTTACAAACCTTACTGTAAACACATAGTTATCAACATGTGGTACATTTTCAGTTACTTTGGTAACATACTTTTTCACTTTAACCTGTTTTTTGTATTACCTTTTTGCATAAAAAAAACTTAGCAAACTGGTTTCTGCCCTGACATACAAAACATGTCTTTCCAAA